>JASSUY010013417.1:0-26685 GCA_032466535.1 Forpus xanthops | reverse complement strand
CAGTGCCTCACCACCCTTACAGTAAAGAATTTCTTCCTCAGATCCAATCTAAACTTCCCCTGTTTAAGTTTGAACTCCTTGTTACTGTCCCAAGATGTCAAAAATACAGTTTATTTTTGAAACTCATTAAAAAAGTTCCCTGCAGCTTTAATCCTGGACCTTGTATGGTTTGGTATTTTTACACAAGGCTCGCTGCCTGATCTTTCTCATATTTTTGAGGAAATTCCACTTCTTTTTCTCAAGTATCAGGAATGCAGTGTGACCTTTCTGTTTGCTTTTATGTACAGGGAGAAAATACTCGTCTTACTCAGCGGTACAGCATCACAACACAACTGCTTGTCCTCTACTATGTCCTGTCATACGAAGAAGCGCTTCTAGCAAGCACAAAGATACTAGGTACATATGAGTGCAGCAGTGGAAAACAGATGAAATGAAACTTAGATGCAAGGAGAAGCATTCTTACAATAACTAGTATTCATGTTCCTGTCAGATTCACACAGCATAAAAAGCTTAGATTCTTGTAATAAATATAGCACTGCTGTACGAATTCGGGAGAGAAAAGTTTCTGCTAAAACTCTGTAGTTGACTAATTTGTTTTCCAGATTAAAAAGGGTCTGAGCTAACCAGAAAATTACCAGACTTCCTAATTCCTTCAGATTGTTGTCTGTTCATGTGTTGCCAAACTTGCAGACACATTTCTTTGGGTTGGTGATTCTATAGTAGACAATGCTGAATGATCTCTTTAAATCAGTTCTTAAAGAATGTGGCGTAGTTTACTGATGGAGCTTAATTTCATTGAAAACATAGTGTTTAAGTCTGGTGGGTGTTTTTATCTGCCCTCTTTAGGGTGCCAAACTTGCAGCATTCATCAGTCCTATTAGAGAAGGAGTAACGTACTATGAAATAAATGCTAGTTTTTCCTGCATTTCTAACTTCCAGCTTGCTACAGGGTGTTATGTGTGCCAACAGTTTGAATTCCAGGTACCAACTGATAACCATTTGTTTTTTAAGAGTAAACCCCCTTGAATAAAGGAGTGTTTGAGCTACGATCTCAAAATCAGCGGGACTTGGTCAAAGATAGTATGGAGACCCTGCAAACAAATCTAGATTCCAGGAAATCCGTAAATGGAAATCTTCATGGAAATGGTTTCCTGAATAGCTTAATTTAATACTTTCACAGGAATGAGATGTGTTACTTGGGATTTTCTCTATGTTACCCAGATAATAGAGAAACAAGTGCTTGATATTTGCTTTATTGATTTGATTGGAGAAATATTTGTTTTTCCCAGCTGTAACTGTTCCATGTGGTTTCTTGTCCTGTTCCCTTATAGCTGCCATGCAGAGAAAACCCAAGTCTTACTCTTCAGCATTAATGGATCAGATTCCAATCAAGTACCTCATCCGGCAAGCGCAAGGGTTGCAGCAGGAACTGGGAGGTATATCTGTGTGTGAAAGTGTAATGTAGGTGAAGAAGGAAGGCTAAGCCTGCTTCCAGCCCAGCAGCTGTCTTCTGTTCCGCAGTGTGCCTTCCTTTTCCTTTCTTTTAAAATCTGTCAGTAGTAGCTATGAGATTACAGATACGATTTAAAAGTAATAGTGGAAGTGTGAGGAAGGCAGCTCTTTTTAGAGTAGGCCTTGTCAATCTGGAGTACGTTTTAGAGTAGGAATTGCCTGAGAATCCTACAAATTATTCCAGACTGAGTTGAAGAGTTACTATAGGGTCTCCCCACCTTTCCAAAAGGTAACTTTTCCCTTCTGTTTCAGTTAGAATATCAGGCTATAAACGCACAAGCACTCAGAACTTCTTGTTAGTGATTCAGTTAAGGTCTGCTGTTGAAATGATGGGCACAAATATGTTGGGATGAGAGATATAGCTGCACAAATCTAAGGTGTGTACTCTCTTAATACCCTTAAAGGCTTGCATTCTGCACTGTTACGCCTTCTTGCAACCAACTATCCACACCTCTGCATTGTGGACGACTGGATCTGTGAGGAGCAGATCACAGGCACTGATGCCTTACTGAGGAGGATGCTTCTTACAAACATTGCAAAGAATCACTCTCCCAAACAGCTCCAGGAAGGTAAATTACTTCATGTGAAGTAAGCAGTGTACTTTTTAAATTGGCTGGAATATAGTTGCTTTGGAAGTGTGCAGCCATTTAACTTAGTTGATCATACTGTACCTGTATACTGAAAGTGTTCTGCTGTCAAGTCAGAAAAATGTCAGAAGTCCACTTTTACCAAGATCCCGTTGTCTTTGTTTTACAGCCTTTTCCATGCTGCCTGGAAATCATACCCAGCTGATGCAGATCCTGGAACATTTAACACTTCTCTCAGCTGCTGAATTGATTCCATATGCAGAAGTGTTGACATCAAATATGAATCGCTTGCTGAATGCTGGAGTCCCTCGGGGGATTCTTCAGACTGTCAATAAACTTTGGATGGTTCTTAACACTGTGATGCCAAGAAGGTAGGCTCAAAATACTGGTTAGTGTGTTGGTGCAGTTAGGTGGAATGGCACTTTCAGAAATCATGACACAGTGCCTTTGTCTTGGAAACTGGAGGTTGTGACTGAATAGGCTGTGTTGTTTTGAATTCTTTTTTGTTCCTTGAAATTTTTAACGTGTGCATTTAAAAGGAAGGTGGTTCTTGTTCTCAGGGGAAAGGAAGCCACCAGTTTGCTTAAAATACAGGAGTATGGTTTTACAGTGTACGTTGTTAGTGGTGAATTACTGGGGAAACATGAACTCACTCTGGTAAGAACATGCCTTTTCTGAGGAAGTGAGTGATCTATTGGAGGGAAGACAGTTTGGTTACTGCAGTTGCAGTGAACATAAGTTAACTATACCTTGCCTAAATTCAGGGGCTGCAGATGAAGTATGGGGTTTTTGCCTCTTGATATGCCTAGAAAAATACAGCAAACAAGTGAGTGTCCAGATACTTGTGTGATCCCTGTTCTTATATGGATTGCCTATTAAAAAATCATAAAAATAATCTCATTTTAGGTTGTGGGTAATGACTGTTAATGCTCTGCAGCCTTCAGTAAAAGTAGTCCGACAGCAGAAATACACACAGAATGATCTGATGATTGATCCCTTGATTGTACTGAGGTGTGATCAGAGAGTTCATAGGTAAGCACTTCCCTCCTTGAGCTTTCTGTGTTCTGTTCTACTTACATTGATACATTGTGCATGCTAAACCTAAAAATGTCCTACAGAAAAGTTCTGAAAGCTTTCAGTACCACAAAGCACAGTTTCAGACTAATCATGTGAGCTTGTAAGTTCCATCTTTTTTGTGTTAAGCTTACTGATGTGAGGACTGAGTGAGCTGGGCATGCTGTTTCAGCAGGTCACACTCTCCAGCTGCATGTCTGGTTGGACAACCTTACACCCAGTTCTGTTTTGGAAACTTTGGGATTTGTACATAGGTCATCCATTTTAGATTTGTGTTTGTGAATTTGATCTAAATAGACATTGCAGCACACTTAAAATGGCTGCTGCCACATGGTGGTGGTGCCTGCTGAGGTTGTAGCCGTAGCATTCTTTCACTTCACACTCTTTTGTCATCCTTCGTGGGCCTGTAGGGTATTCCATCTTTTTAGGTAACAGTTTCTGCCAGTGGATGCTCGATGGATATGACAAAGGTAGATTTGCTTATTTTCTCAAGAAAGTGTTTTAGTAGTACTTAGAAACTAGTTCCTCTAGATGTCAGTGGTGACAGAGGAGGACGTGTAATGCTACTTTATGGCTCTGACACAGAAGAATAAGCTTGAGAATTGAAGTAGTGAAAATTATCATAATCGGTAGCAGCTTTTAAGGAGAATATGAAATAATGCAAACAGTAAGTGAGAATTTGTAAATTATAACTTTGCTTTTCATAGTAATGAAGCAAATTGCATATGTTTTTCTAAAATAATATGGTTAACATTTGTATGTACTCCAGCCCCTAGCTTTACTCCTTGTGCATTCTTTTTTATGTTTTCTGTCAGTTGTGGTTTATTTTTCCCCTTTTTGTTACCCTTTTTTTCATAATAAATGCCTAATAGTCAGCTTGATTTGTTTTTCATGTTCTTGTTTGTATGCATCTGTCCCCCATTGCCCTTTAGCAATGGAGCCATAAATCCGATTTTCTTTTGAGTTGCTACAACTCTACTAGACTCAGGTTTCTGTTTATAACATCTTTAATCTTTAGCCTGTAGGTGAAGTATTTAGATGTATGTTCCTTCATCCCTGGATGCAAATGAAAAATCCTATACTTCTGAAACTGTTAGGGAGATATATAATGCAGTGTGACTTGAAAGCCATAATCTTGGTATTGTGAAGCAGTTCAGAGCTTGCCTGCCATATTTTTCTCTGTCATTCAGATAATTATTTTTCCTTACTTCACAGGCAGCTGACCCTTTTTGGGTTTCCTTTGTTTGTCAGAAATTAGTCTCTTCAGCAGTTCCTTGGTTTTGTAGTGTGCACGTACATGTCTGCACATGAGAGAAGTAGGACTGGATGGCAGGGCAGCAGAAGGGGTAGTGACCTTTAGTCTTTTGCTAGGGAAAACAGATTTAGTATGAACCAGACTACAACCAAACAAGCCTTTAAGGAGTGCTTTTAGCTTGTTTATATTATTACTATCTTACTGTTTTGCCTACTGAAATGCCTTTATTTTATCATGTGTTCCTGTATCAGGAGCCCTCCTCTGATGGATATAACTTTACACATGTTGAACGGATATCTTCTTGCTTCAAAAGCTTACCTCAATTCTCATCTAAAAGAAACAGCAGAGCAGGACATTAGGCCATCCCAAAACAATGCAATGGGTCCAGAGGCCCCAGAAGTTACGAGGGAAGAATTAAAAAATGCATTGCTTGCTGCTCAGGTAAGGGGAAAGAAATGGATATTAAATGATGTGAGGGAAGGCGATGATAAAACAGAAAACCAGAAACAGGAAATTAAAAAAGGAGACCTTTTTACTTCTTTTTTTTACTAACATCTGTTACCATGAAAAAGAAAACTGCTGCTGTGTTCAGATTGTTAAATATTTTAGTTTTTTTCTTTCCTATTGTGAAGCATTGTGTTGGGTAAGTACTGTTCTGTTAGAACAGAAGAATTCTGCTTTACCAGCCCTTTTGTCTTCTAATTGTGTACAGAGGTTTGTTCTGTACTTACATTTGGAGCAATAAAACATGAATAAATGTGACTGACTTGTGCATGACCATTTGAACTTTGTTATACGAGAGGAGCAGCCAGTGAGGCTGAACAACAGTTTAACTTAGTTGACATCATGGAAATTCCTGACAATTCCTGTTGCACAGTCTCTTCTTACCTCTGTCTGGAGGAATGTTACCTATATAGTCCCTATTAGAAGATGATTTTTTGACTTAATAGGAAGCTCCTTATTTAAATGAGTACTGTAGTCTGCCCTGAATACTGTGAATTACATGCCCATGTGCTTATTTTGTGTGTGATCTGGATGCTTTTAAGGGACCACTGGATATTTATTTTGAAACAGTACAAGATTCCGTTGAACTTACTTGTTTGATCTGTTATTATGATTATCTGTTGGATTTAAGCTTTTTTCCTTTTGAGTCTTAATTCAGGTAAAGTGTTGGGATTTTTTAATGTTCTGTAGGATTTGTGACTCTTGAACTGACTTGGTTTTGTTCTCTCTAAAAAAAAAAAAATAGCTATAATTTCTAGCTACAATAAATTCTAGTTTTCTGTTTCTTAAATAGCCTTTAGTTTGCATTTGATTTCTTTGATTTCATTGCATTTTGTTTTATGCATGTTATGTTGCTTATTTTCTTCACAGGACAGTGCTGCTGTGCAGATTCTTCTAGAGATCTGCTTACCTACAGAAGAAGAGAAATCCCAGAGCAGTAACACCCACAGTTTGCTGAAGAGTGTTCATGGTACCACAGGCCCTCAGAGTCCTGAACCAGAAGAAGAAGACAGCTTGCTGTGTAATCTTCGAGAGGTCCAGTGTCTGATCTGCTGTCTGCTGCACCAGATGTATATAGCTGATCCCAACATAGTTAAACTAGTTCATTTCCAGGTCAGCTTTGCACTATTTTAAGTTCTTTTCATGCTTCCTCTGGTTAAGAAACAGCCAGATGAAGGTGTCAAAGGATGTTGAATGCTGTTCCTCAGAAATTAAACCAGTGCACTTTTCTGCTTCCCGTCTGATCAAATTTGTAGTACTTGCATTTCCTCCATGTTTCAGTGCTTGGACTCTGTGTTGTGGCTGAGAAGGGGACACCTAAGCTATGCCTGTTCCTCATCATTAAACATAACCTTTGTTTATGCCTCTGCCCTTTTTTGTACCAAGATGGTTTGTCCATTCTAGGCCAAGGAAAACTGGCCTCATCATCTTCTGATTACTGGCTCCACATCTTTTGTGGGTTACTTATTTTCTCTGACCATGTTTTTACATTAGTATGCCTGGTATTCAAAACTGCAATTTGGCTTCAGATGTAAATATCCATCTTATCTTCCCTTTTTGTTAGGGCACAGTTCACCTCTTCAGAGTGGAAGGAAAAAGGTTGCCCTTGCCAAAGCAGCTGTATGCCGTCCGAAAAAGAAGTGGGGAAAGGCTGACTATTTTTAAAATATGAATGTGTTTTTGGCATATGTTTAATTGTTCGTTGCCAGATGGCAACAAATTTAACACATTAACTCCTCTTTAAAAGGAGTTAATTTGCCTTGACGTGGAACTGATTGAGTGCTAAAACAGTCATAATGGTCCAGTCATGAAATAAGCAAATTAGGGCCTGTGGTGAAGTTTGGGACATGGGGGAAAGACACATGGGAGGGTCACTGCAGTCTGGTTTAGCTGTAGGAGTAGAGGACAGTTTCTAGGCAAGTAATACATTGAATATTGAGATTAAAGAACTGATTCAGACCCTGCATTTCTCAGCCAGCCTGCCTCTTGATGCCTTGAGATACTGGCCTGTTGCTTGTAATTCTGAACAAAAGAGATTTACAAGTATATTACTGTTGAAAAAAACATTAACACAGATAAAATTTAAACTTCTAATTGAAGCAGAATTTTTAAAACACCGTTGACACATCTGTTTCCTTAATCATGCAGGGTTATCCATGTGAACTTCTGGCACTGACAGTGGCAGGAATTCCATCGATGCACATCTGTCTGGATTTCATACCAGAGCTCATTGCACAACCTGAACTTGAAAAACAGGTACTGTTCAGTCATGTAGTTTGAGAATAATTGTAAGTAGTTAACTCTGATGAAGTAGTGGTCAAGGGCATAAAATTAAAGGATCACTCAAAAAAGTCCTGTTCTAACTTTCCTGTGATATCAAGCTAATATCTGTAGCACTTTTACCTTAAATTAAAGGCCTGGTCTTTAAATCCCATTCAAATCAGAGATTGTGACAACTCCTCTAACATGTCTCTGTGCACTTGCTTAGGAAACACTCATGAATTTCAATATTAACTTCAAGCACATGAATAAAAGTACTTTTCAGTAGCGACTTTCATTTTTTATATTGAATATAAATCAGTTGGCAAAAAATTTGCTACCTAGTTTTTGTCTGATATTTGTAGCTACAGGAGCTTATATGAAGACTGGAATTCTAAAAACCTGTTTTTGTAATGATACTCTGTAGAGCAATGAAGCAGGCATAAGATCAAGTCTTTTTCCAGGGAATATTGCTATTGCTTCTTGAAGCAAGCATGGGACAAGACTATAAGGCAGAATTTTATAAATAAATTTAAATTTCTCCTTTGCCAGTTGTCTTATGAGTCTTTCCCTGGTCTAACTGCAAAACTGAAGCCTACCAGCATGAGATGTGTGGCTTTCCTCAAAGTTATGTGTTTGAATCTGAAGAGTGGTGATTTCTTCTTGCTACAAGCTCAGCAAAGGGGGAGTCAGGAGTTTGATTTTGAAATGTTTCACCCATATTTTTTTTTTTTAGGTCTTCTCATGATGAACAACACCAAATAATAATTTATTATTATTCTCTAAAAGATTTTGTTGTAAATTGTATGTTGCTTTGTTGCTCATCATTAATGTCAGAAGAAATTGCGTCTTTAGGGTAGATTCTGAAGCACTAGTGTTGGTACTTTGATGAAGTGTGAGGTGGGGAGAGTTTCCTCATGTCAGCAGAAGAAATTCAGAGTACCTGTTATTAAGGCTGCCCTGCCTTTAACTTCCTTATTGATAAAACAGAGAGTATTTACTGACTTGTAAGTTGCATGAAGAGTTTCAGATAGAAGGTACAAAGCAATCTAACATTATTGCTTATTTCTCTTTTGCCTTCCACCTGCTTAACAGATATTTGCCATCCAGTTACTTTCATTTTTGTGTATCCAGTATGCATTACCTAAATCTCTCAGCGTGGCTCGCTTAGCTATCAACGTGATGGGAACCCTACTCACAGGTAAGCACTCTGGCAATTACCAAAGATATTGTGTTAACTACTGTTGTAAAAGTAACACTCCTTGACTGGATTATTATAATGATTCCTTTGTACTTAACCATTTTCTTTTCTTGGCAGTTTTAACCCAGTCGAAACGCTATGCTTTCTTTATGCCGACCCTGCCTTGTTTGGTGTCGTTCTGTCAAGCCTTTCCTCCTTTATATGAGGATATTATGTCTCTCCTGATACAAATAGGGCAAGTTTGTGCCTCTGACGTTGCTACTCAGACAAGAGACGTAGACCCAATTATTACACGTAAGTAAAATACCTTATAGTTCAAAAGTACTGTCATAGTCCCTGGGAGAAAAAAAAAAAACGTTTGAGTGCAGTTGTAATGTAGTATTTCTGCTGGTGTCTTGTAAGTATAGAAAGAGTAAGGATAGGTGGATTTAATGGGTTGGAGGACAGAGTTTAGAGGTGAAAGGGTGCTGGAAATACCCCATTTTTTAGACTTTGTACTGCCTTTCTTCTGTGTATTTCCCTGCTTGTGTCATTTCAAGATGCATAAAAAAGGAATATTGTAGTATCTGTAGAAATAATTTGTTGAGTTCAGCCTGGTCCATGATCTAGCAGTGCTAAAATTTGCAATTTCATAGCATACATGTGTTATGGGTATAATGGAACATTTATAATTTTTGATTTATTCATTTATTTATATGTAATTTGCTGTTTCTACTTAATTTTCTAGGTCTCCAGCAACTGAAAGAGAAACCAAATGAAGTGTCAGGACGCGGTAAAGATTTGTCTAACAAAAGCTGTTCAGGGGACGTTGCAAGCATGGACCCTGATGTTCGGTTATGCCAGTGCGTTGAAAATACTATAATTGAAATAATTAACATGAGCGTAAGTGGAGTTTAGGAAGAACTCAAGTCAAATTGTGCTGTAGCTAATCCCGTGGTTTATGGTGCCTAAATTTGGAGGAAGATGTGGAAGTAGACTAAGGAATTGGAGCACAAGAAGTTCACATTTTTCATTAATTCAATTCAATTTTGGCTGAAAAGAAAATTCTTTGAAGAGGATTATGTTGCTTCCAGTGAAAACTTTTGAGGCTGATGGGGTCAGTAAATAGTTCCCAGTGAAACTGAGCATGGTTTTCAGGCTTGCTTGGTTTCTGAAGTGAAACAGCAACACCCAAAAGTTTTATAAGACTCTTAAAAGTGAATACGGAACTTGTTGAGCAAACAGCAAAACGATGGGTAAGAAAAAATTGAGATGGAAGCACTTTGCTTATGTTAAATAAAATACTGTTCCAGAGCCTTGCAGAGCAAGATGGAATACTTCAAGGAAGACTTGAAAAAGCGGTGTAACTAACTTGTACCATCACATTGAGTACTAAGAAAATGCTTTCACTTTTTTTATAATTTGTGTTTCAAACCATTGGTCAAAGTTTCAGTTCATGAGGTCGTGAACATGAGATCATGATCAGGAGCTTCAGTTGAAGATCAGCCTGCATTAAAAGTGTGAAACTGGTCTAAACGTTTCTTTAAAGAAAGGAGTACAAAATAAGCTGTCTGAATATGGTTTCTGAAAAATGTGTGTTTTTCATGCAGTTCAGATTGTTCAGTATTTTTTATCATCACTTAGTTTAAAAAGGGATGAGAAAGACTTAAGAAGTAAGTGCCAAGGTATTTTAAGTTGTCATCAGGATAAGATTAGAAAAGGATGTCAGTGTTGAGGGTGACTGTGATGGAAGCTGTGTTTTCCTTCAAGGGTATGACAAGATTTTAGCCATACTGAAATGCTGACATGCAGCTCAGTGGACAAGGCAGCTGAATCCTTTGTGCTTCATGTGTGAAGTTGGTTGTTCTTTCACATGTTCAAAAGCTGCAGGATTTAGCCTGGACAAATGTGTTTTGTGCATTGCAGAATGAGGTGTGTGGTGCTGTAGTTGGGAGTTTCTTGATGGTGTGTGACACAGGATGTGCTTTTATGGTATGGAAAGCAAATGAAGGTTTGGCAGTTGTGTCACAATGCAGTAGTTTGACACACTTGAATTGCTAAACTTGTCAATCCAGCACTTACTCTTTTCATGACAGCAGCCATGGTCCTTAAATATGGTAAATACTGTTTTCAATTTAAACCATTTTATATTCCAGAAATAATGGCCTGATTCTTTAGTGTGGCCTTGACAAAGCCTGTCAGAACTTGTCTTCAGCTGTGTTGGATGGTGAATTAGAAAGGCTCACACCAGATTGGAGTTGCATTCCAGTTGCATTGTGGTTACAGCAGCATCTGGCTACCAAGGATATCCTTGTCATCTTGATGTAAAGTATGTAAATAATCTAAATATATGTTTTGTGGTTTTGTTTTCTTTCTCTTAAGCATGACTTTTATATGCTGTAGTGGTATTTAAATAAAAAACCCAAAACAAACTAGTTTATGGCTTAATTCCCAAGGGACTTACCTGTACCGGTTTCAGGGACCCCAGTGTGGGTGCGGGGCAATGTTGGAAACGCTGAGCTTCCTGAAGCTATTCTTCGGGGTAATCAAGGGTTGTTCGGCAGTACAGCATCCCACGGTGAACGCGTGGTTGCCCAGCAACGACGACAACCGGAGGTCAATAAGGTCTTCCGTGATTGGTTCACATGGCGCACAAGCGGAAGGCGGGAGCGGCTCAGTTTGCGATTTGCTGACTGGTGGCGCAAGGCCCTTTCCTGTCAGCTGATTGGCGCCGGGGCGGAGGCGGGAAGGACGGACAGGGAGGGGGTCGCTGTCGCCTGAGGTGAGCGGCGGGGTGATGTGTGGGTGTGAGGAGACTTGGCTCCTTGGAAAGGCCGGAGTCGGTTCCGGGGGTCTTTACCTCTGAAGCAAGATGAAGGAAACTCTCAGGTGTTTCTGTGTAGGCTGGGGCGCTGCACGCGCGGGAGGGTGACAGCAGCTCCTCAACGCTCCCTCCCCTCAGCCGCAGAGAGGCAGAAGAATCCTCCCCAGAGCTGGATCTAGAGTAGGGTCAAGGCGGTATCGGGGTTTTCCTGGGGAGTGAGCCCGGTATGCCCAAAGGTGCAGGCCGGGACAGAAGGTCCCTCAGCGTTCCTGGTGTCTGGGACCGCTTCGGTATTGAATCGTTCCCAGCGCCCCGAAGGGGGCTTGCTTTATTCTTGGGCAAAGCTCAGTTCGAATTAGTGCTCCTTTTTAAACACCCCCTCACCGTCCCCGCAGTGTGACAAGGGGGAAAAAAGCCTTTTGCTGGGTGCAGTTACGTTTTTTTTTGGAAGGAAGGGTGGGGTAGGTATGAACTTGTGTTAGCAGCCTCTTTTCAGTAGGATTTCTTTTGCCTGTTGAGATGATGAAGCTGACTCGTGCCATACACTGGTGTTTGCTGTATATGTTTACTCATTAAAAGTGAGATGAGGACGCAGGTTAGTGAGTTAATTTATTGCAGGGAATCTGCCATTTAAAATCTGTCTTAAATATTGTAGATGCTGAAAACCTGTGAGAAAAAGCCTGTGTTGTTTTAAAAAAAAGTATTAATTTTTTAAAGCTGTTTGTGCCTCTTCGGTATTTTTAATTCAGTAATTACATTTTAGGATAATAGGGAAACTGGCTTTATTCTATTATCCAGAGAAATGATAGCTAGATAGTGCTCAGAAAATAGCAATTCCCCTGAATAATGATTGTATTATTTGTGGAAGAAGACTGTTATGTTTTAAGCATCTCATTTTTCCAATGTGCAGCTTTAATTTCTCAGTGCTATAAAATGAACAGTTCAAGCTACTGTTGTCAGGTGTATCTTTGTAGTTGTAATGTATTCAAGCTAATGGACCTGCTCAACTGAAAAGTTAGCTACTTTCAGTTATTAAATATCTTAAAATACTTTTTCCCCGAGGGTTTGGCTTCTTATCCCAATAGTATTCAGTCTGAGAGAATCTGAAAGGATGTGCACAGTGGATCATGCTTTTATTTAAACTACTGATGTTACTTATCAAATGGTGGCAAGTTGCTCTTGTGTGCAACAAGGAGTGAGTCTGAACTGACTGTGTAGTATGAGTCCCTGTATGCTGGTTCTGGTAATATCCTGAACTGTTCAGCTCTCTTACCAGGTTGGCAGTTTCTGTTTTTTTTTTTTTTTTGTTTTTTTTTTTTTTTTTTTTTTTTTTTTTTTATGCTATATGTTGTTTCAGGCTTTGCCTGGTTGTTAGTGTTGACTTGTTAATATTATTTTTTATTGCAGTTATAAACCTGGTGTAAACTGGAAGAAAAAGCGGCAATGTCCTCTGATGTGTCAGAATATACTATTGGGGGAGTGAAGATCATGTTCCCTTGCAAGGCTTACCCTTCACAACTTGCTATGATGAATGCTGTAAGTAGAAGTTATATTAACATTGGCTAAACTGATAGCTTATGTTTTCCAATATCTACCAGCATTTAGCAAACAAGCACATGAAAGTCAGAGCCTCCAGTGTCTTGAGAATTGAATTTGTAGTGTAACTTACTGTTCTTTGTGCTGTACAATGGTATCTGGCCTGTGACTAGGGGAAGTTGAAGTACTTTTTGGATTTGTGAATATTTGTACTAAGAAGTTATGAGTTACATATGAATGTTTAATTAAATATACTGTAATAGGTATTTTATGTAAGCTTGCAAACTCCTTCCATATAAGGAGGAAATGGTTTAGTAAAACATCTCTCTTAAGCAGATCATACTATTTCACTAAGATTTTGGTTTTTTTTTGCTTTTTAAAAAATGAATTATTACACCTTACATTTAAACTTTTTAAAATAGTTTTAACCTTTTTAAAAGTGTGGGACAATGTGTTTGGTTTTTCCCTGTTGGGCGACTGGTTTGGTTGTCTGACAGATGTTTTCAATGGTCTAGCTCTATTAAGACTAAAGGAAGGGAGGCAGTCTCATCAGATATTCCCATTAGCAGGTAAGTATTTCAGTGTCCCCTGTAAGTGAGCCTCAAAGCATGGCTAACTAGGCGTGTTCCTCTTGAGAGAAATACATCAAAGGTTTCCTGACCTGTTGTTATTATTAAGGATGATGATGGGTGGTGGTGTCTTTGTTATTTTCATTTATTGGTTTTTTTTTTTGTTTTTTTTTTTTTTTTTTTACAAGACAGCAGGTGTCCTGATCTATTTTTAGAGGTAATTTCTAGCTTGGCTAAAGACCTCCACTTTGGTTTTCTATTAATTCTGCTTTTGTTCTTGTTACTCTCCTTAAAGATTATTAAGGGTTTAAATAACAGGCAACACTGTTTGTTGGAGAGCCCTACAGGAAGTGGTAAAAGCTTGGCATTACTTTGTTCTGCATTATCGTGGCAGCAGTCTCAGTATGGTAAGTTATCTTGGTATCTCTTTGCCCAATTTTTATTGCCAAAATATATTATAATAAAATTGTTGGGTTTCAGCCTTTAAACATTCCTGGTGTCAGGAATCTAAGCAGGTCTTTGTCCACCATTATACATATTGCCTTATTGGCAGCATAAACCAGAAACAATCAGTATTGATTTCAGTATGGTATCATAAGGGAATTATATGGCTATTGGAACTTTGAAAGAATGTAATTGTGTATTGTAGCTATGCAGATTGAATTGTAGGAGAGGGACATTTTTAATTTCTGCTAGTTGTTGCAGTTCTTTGCACTGCAGTTTTTTGAAGAGTGATGAATGCTTGTTCAGACTTTGTAAATACAAAGTTTAAAATGGTACCTAAAGAAAAGCCGTCATCTAAACTGCTTTGAAAGTCTTTTTCTCATGTATAGTCTTGAATAGTGTTCAATGGAAAGCAAATGACTGTGTCCTTTAGAGAAACCACTGCTTACATCATCATGTGAAAAGGAAGACAGAAAGCCAGAGACCTCACAACTGTGTCACTGCAGCTGTCACTCCCACTGTAAGAGCACTGAGGCGGCAATAAGTGTGAATCATGGTGCTTCTTCTATTACTAATTGTGAAACAGGAAGTTCTGTAAAACCTGGAAGCCCCCTAACAAACACAGGTAAATTCATACACAGGCTGCTAAAAATCTGTCCTGGAAGTCAGATTCAGAGCCAGTGATGTCAAATTTTTTTGCTTTCAAGTCAGGGACTTTTTTTACTATCGTAATAGCAGACTGCTACATGATTCTGCCCTGTGTGGAAGTCTATGTGGAGTGGTGGTTGATGCATCTATGAATGTCTAATGCTATCTCCTATATCACGTGTATTTATAGTAGATTCTGCTTTTAAAATGTTGCCCTTATTTAATGCATTCCTAGTATTGGAAATACCTTTTATTTTGTTTTTCATTACAGAATGTAGGGAAAATGAAACACTAGCTTCAAAATTGTCTGCCAAAAAAAGGATATCGCTACGTGACAATGAAAATGATGATTTTCAAGTAGACAGGAAAAGGATTCGTCCTTTAGAAACTGAGCAGCAGGTGAGCAAAGTTTATTTGCAATAAAATAATCCAGGCATAGTTCAACAAAGCTGTCAAATAACAATCAACATTTCAGAGAAGGGCTTAGAGAGTAGTTGAGTCACAGTCATAGTTTCAACTGACAGCTTTTTGTCATTTGTATTGTCACTTGTTACAAAGGAGTCCATTGTTGCTCAAAATTGTTCATAATACCATGTCCTAAATTATATTTTGCATGTTTAAACACTTAATATCCCAAAACTTTTCTATACCCAGTTGATCCACACTATTGAGTCAAACTGTGAGATTCTAGAATTGAAATTGCCCTTTCAAATACTTATTAGAAACTCAAATAATGCTGTGAATGTATTCAAGGTCTGGTTTATTTTATCCTGTCAAATGCAGCTATCTCTGGCCTACCATGTAGAGTGCAACATTTCTGACATGTTTTCATCTGTGTCAGTCACATGACTTAGTCCTTGCACTGTAAGCAGCTTTTATGTTGCTGTGGAGTATTGCTCAGATGGTTGCTTTTGTTTAGGTTTTCAGATCAGTATGACTCGGTTTTCTTTCTTGCTTTAGTTATGGAAGTTCTGCTTATATCAGTCTAGTATTATAATTCCTATGAGTTTTGTTACAGTAGGGAATTAAAGAAGAAAAGCTCAGCAGTAATTACAGATTTTGTTGTTACTTTCACTGTTACTTTTTTTTTTTAATTTAGACTTTATAGCTTTTTGCAAACTGTTGTGTGGCTTAGATTTGGTTAAACAGTTAAGAAATAACAGTTTGCTGAAACAGACTCTGGAAAACAGTTGAAAGAAAATCAAGGAATGCCAGTGTGAGCACATACTTCTGCCCATTGTATTTGAACACAGTACATTTTTTTTTCCACAACAGGTTAGAAAACGTCATTGTGTTGCAAAAGGAGTACAGTTTGTTGATGCTTTAGAAGTTTATAATCAGAGAAAAAATGGAGAGTTGATTGTTCACTCTGAAAAAAGTGCAAAACCCACCACTTTTTCTCCCAAGCCAGTAAGTAATACAGTTATATTGTTTGTATCTGGACTGTTAGTTCAAGAGGAGTTTAAAAAAAATCTACTGTAAAGAGATTATGTGTGAAATACAGCTTGTTAATATAGTTCCAGAAAACACTGTACCTCTGGCTGCATTACAGCCTAATGGAAAGTTTCCCAAGTGTGTAAGTTGCTTTAGTGTAACAGTGAACTTTGTCGCTATTGCTGGCAAGCACTGCAGTGGCTTTTGCTCCTAATGGTGCTGTATAACCCATATGGTTTGCAAAGTCTGAATTATTTCTGTGAAAGTTGTTCTTGTAAACAGTGGGTTGTACTCTTTTACACCATGGTTGCCTGGTAGCACAGAATCTGGCTCAGCAATTCTGCATGTGAATTTTCAATATGTCACAGCAGTTGTAAAGCAGCTGTAAATCTGTTTGTTATATTCCTATTTGTAGTAGATTTATGATTTCATGGAAAAACTTGTCACTCAATTTCTATGGTCCTAGTTTCATCAGGAGTGTGGAGTTTGTTCAACTTGCCATTTGTTATTTTGTGGCATATGTAGTAAATAAAAGCATTTAATATTAATAAATGTGCCTCTAAGCTGGAGAAAGTTTGAGATGGACATTACAATATCTTATTAAAAAAAGAGTAATAAATACTGCACATGATTAAGAAATAAAATCTTATGTGTTAACTGTGGTAGAGTTATGTTTTGGGTCCTCTTCCTCTTCCTCTTCCTTTTTCTTTTCCCACTTTTCCATAGCAGAAACTAGTTTTTCCAGATAAGCATTTTCTGTATTTCTTGGTATTTGAATCTTACCAATTTTACATAAAAGTTCGTTGAATTAAAACCATTTGAAGAAATCTGAGGCAGTAGAGAGATGTCAGGTGCCAAATTACGTTAGTAATGTAGTTCCTGTGAGTGCTTATCAATGGATGTGGCATACAATAGGATCATAGAATAGAATGATAGAATAGTTTTTGTCCATATTAAAATGCAGGAGCATGCCATGGGATCATGAAATTGTGTGTCTGATACAAATAGAGGACAGGAACGAGGCCTGGTCTTTGTTTCATCAGTACAGAAATTTACTTTCTTCCTTCAAAAGGCAAAGAATATTCTTGCTTCTCAATATACATTTATTTTTATGTTGCTTTATGGTTATGCCCATCTGTAGGTAACTCGGCTTCTAAGTACAGGGGGTTTTATGTTTGTTTGGAAATTTCTCTTTCCTCATCTTACAACAGCACTTAGCTCTTTGTATGTCCTAAATTAGGTTCTATTTCAATTAGTGTGTGTTTTAACTTCAAGAGCTCTTTTCAGTATACTATGCATTTATGAAAGCAAAGGAAGCCAAAAGTTTTGGTATTACTTTAAGACACTGGGAGTTAAATCTTTTCTTGACAAAAGTGAATCTGTGCACTAGGTCATTTGATGGGAACTAAATTTTGCCAGTTTTGGAAAGCTCCGTAGTTTTTTTGAGTAGGATTTGAAATGCTTTGTGCTTTTGAACTTCAGTTGCTGGTTTGAAGTACGAAGGCCAGCAGAGTGTGCTGTTGATTTTCGAATGAAAAAGACCTTTCTTCATTGTCAAATTCACTTTGATACTTTGGTGTGGGTATCTGAAAAACTTCACTGCATGAAATCTCTAGAAGTTGTAAGTAAAGTAAACTGAAAACTCTGAGTATAGATCAGCTGTTATAAAATATTGAACCATGGTCTGATTTTCTGAGAAAACTCTTTTAATTTTTTTGAACAGTACCTGAGCTGTACTTGTTTGTGTTATAATGTGCTCTCCATGGGTCTGAGTTTGCAGATAGACAGTGCAGTATACTATTCAAAGCTCAAATGCTATGCTGTTTAGTACTTCTTTAGAGAGAAGTAACCTAAGAAAACAGAAAAAGAAATTATTTTTAAGAATGAAATAATAAGTTATTATTTACCTGCAGTGAACCTCAGCAGACTCAGAGCTGAAACAGTTGCCAAGAAACAATTGCTGAAAGTAAGGCCCTATTTATCATTAGTAGTTCTGTGGCTTAAATAAGGCATGAAGAGAATCACAGCACAGGCTGGTAGGTTACTTTTCTAGTGTAGCTTATGAACCAAAGTCAGCTGGGGTGATGTTCAGCACTTATCATAATGGACTGTATATTTAGGATGATACAATAATGCAATAAAAGTATTTTCTTAATGAAATATTCCTGATTTGTATAGCTTATGTTTTCCTGTAGTCAATCCTGTGCTTAAAGCAAATTTAGTTTCTTGTCAAGCCCTTTTTATAGCCCAAGAGAGAGAATAGATTGGTTGTAAGAGCATGAGGAGTGCTGCCAGTGCTGCTGGAGGAGATGAACACCTGTAGATCCCAGTGGGTGAGGATCTTCTGCCTGAGGCGACTGACTGTTTTTAGCAGCTTTCAGTCCACAACCTGGGAATCCATTTCTGTCCTTCTGCTGTTAATCCTTCCAAGAGAGGGCAGTTCTAGTGTGAGTTTAGATAGGAAATTATACCCTTAAGGTACTCTCTTGATTACTTCTGTCAAAGCATACAGTCTGAGAAACTGGGGCAGCTGGGTTAAGAAATCCCCATTTATACCAGGTAAAAAAAGTAAACAGTAAATGGAGAGTAGTGTAACAAACACTTGGGGTATCAAAGAACAGCTGTGAAAAGAATCTGTCTTAATGTGCTAGCCCATTGCAGTTTAACATATTGCTTACAACCTCCACAATGGAGTTTGAGTGACTTCTGTTACACATTCCAGGAGACTGGCAGCCTGTTACAATCAGGGTCTGGACTTCAGAATAGCCTAATTTACCACGATGGGATGAAGAAAGTTGTGGATTTGTATTACATGCTCTCACCTGACACCGTATCTGATCCTTTTTCTGCTGACTGACATTTTGAATGAGCTCTTTGAAGCAAGTTCCAGCTTAATTAAAACGTTTGCTTGGTTAGCAGTGATCTGTGAAAGCCTGTGATAAATATTGAACTGGGTTCACCTGCTGGTTACTGTGAGAGGATAAACAGCTGCTTTGTGTACTTTAATCAAGAGGCTGCAGTACCAGCAGAATACTGTGCTTTTTGAGAGCTTATAAAGGAATAGCTGAAAAGCTCTGGTAATGTCTCTGCTGATATCTTACTAGATTGTGCTTGTGTGATATTTCACACAAGAGGTATTCACTGCTGTATCATTCAGATGGCTTTGTAACAGAAATGTAGATGAAGATATGAAGAACTCCTCTTACCTCTTTGTGTTTCAAAGATCATAGCCTCAATGTTTGTTTAGCTCTATTTTACACGTAGGACAGGTTGGTGGACTTGATTATTCCTTTTTAAATCAGACTTCCACGTTTTTGCCATATAAATATTGATGTGATAGGCTGTTTTATCTAGCCCCTGACAGAAGTAAAAACAAGTTAGATTAGCCTAAGGTCCATACAGTCTGGTGTCTGATCTCTAGCAGCATCTGTTACTGCATGTTTCTGATTAAACTGCAGAAAGCAGAGAAGTATCTTCCCCCCTCACACACTCTCTCCCAAATGAAAATCTATATCCCAAACACAAACAGCTGAAAATATGTTTAGTTCTGAAGCCAGAGGGTATTACGAAGTAGTTTTTTGTTGTCTTAATACTTTTATATTTTATATATTTATACTTGGCTCCCCACTCCCAATTCCTTCCTAATAAATGGAAACTTTGTCTAATTTTATTATAATTTAACCAGCATCTGTTTGTTATGTCTCTAAAAATGTATACTTTATGAGGCAACACTGTTATGGAAACTGCCATATTGGAGTTACCACTTTGTTCAGCTGGAGACTCCTTTCTTTTGCTGTAGTAACGGGAGAATAACACCACGTTAGATTTTGGTCCGTGATATTGACAGTAAATTCTGTTTGTAGACATCTAGAATTAAAATAGTTTGGTTTCAATAAAATTAAAGATGGCCACACCATTTTCTAAAGCATGAAAATAGAAAATTGACACATTTGAATAATGTGCAAATAGCAGGAAGAACTCGACTTCTAAACTGTTTTAACCAGTATCTTCCAAGTTTTTCTTCATTATAAAGCACCTTATAAAAAGGTTTTATTTTTTTATTTACATATTTTTGGCTAATGGTGTTTGGGGCTTTCAGATGTTTAGTTGTACTCTCATGAGTTACTATAAATGAGCCTGAGTTTACAACTTTTGCAGTGTTGATTTTTTTGAAATACAGTTTGCTTTTCAAAGTGAAAGGTAACATTTGAAAACTGGAACAGAGGCTGAAGTGCTGCTTAAAGCCAGTATTGCACCCGTTTCAAACCTTTTAAGAAAAACTTTAAAGGGCACCTGTAAAACACTAATTTAGAAGCCTTATGCATATAAATACTTAAGTCTTTTAATAAAAATTAAATACATCTAGGTTTTTTTGTTGTTAAACCCATCATAGAAGAGCTTTCAGTTTATATATATATATCTGTTTGAACTGTGTTTTCCTTTTGTTAGAAAAATTTTTGCAAAATAGCTGCCTGATTGGTCCTAATAATTTTCTGTTACTTTTATCTGGCAAACTAAATGTCAGGTTTAGCAGTAGCAGTGGTGTATTAGAAGTATGGTATTATGTTTTAATTCTGTGTATTTCTTTTAACTTTGAAAACAGAGTCTGACTTGAATTAAAATCAAAAGATGAGCATGTTCTTTAAGGCTTTACAGAGTAACTGCTTCAGTTATATTAATTGTTAGCATGCTAGCAGAGTTCTATTTTGCTCTTTGAAATAATGAGAATGTAGGTAGAAATATCAAGGTACAATTTGCATTGCCGTTTTCTGTGTGAGTGCAAACACTGTTGGGTATTGCCACACATGTAACATATACCGTATGTCAGCTGTTTCCTGCTTCGCTGTTGACAAGAGCCCCATTCATAACTCTTCTTTTTATCCTTTCAGTGAATAAGTAATTATTCAATATAGAAGGCAGGATATTTGGAACTAGCTATTTAATGTGGCAGCACCCCATAATGAAATCTGCTGTTACTGGCAACCTGAGAGGGGAATGTAACAATTCCAGCATGGGTGTAACTTTATCTGCTTTGAGGGCCTGTTTACTTGGCACATCAGTGAACCTTTTATCCCAGTGAGTGACAGCTCCAGAAGGGTTACATTTACATGCGTTCTATCATGTATTGTAATATTTAATGGCGGACAAGGCTGAGAGAGACTAAGGGTAATACGAACTTGCTTTTCCTCAGAGTGGAGGCTAAAAGACAGCTTGATCTCCAGAGTTGTGGTGTAACACACAGCATGATTTGCCATTTGTTTATAATGGATAATCTTACTGATTACAATTAAAAGGGGAGGAAGGAGCATTTGAGTGGGCAACTACATGTTGTTACTTGCACTATCACCTGAAAACCAAGTAAAAACTTTTTTACACTAAAAGAATTCATGATTTTTTATGGGACGTGTGGACATGATTACTCATGAATTATTTCTTTTCTGCTAGTCTTTTCACACTAATTATTACAATTTCATGACAGTCATTCCAGTATTTTATGTTGTGAGAGAGAGTGCTTCTCAGGAAGAAGAAAATTACTTTTAACAAATATTTTACAAGATTAGTTCTGTTGGAATTATTCCCTATGTGTCTTTTATTCTCGTACTTACTAGATGACCCTTGACATAATGGCATGGCAAGCATGTTTCTAATGGAGACTGTATGACATAGTCTTTTATCTACAGATTTCATTAAACTGTCTAGATTTCTTCTGTTTGCTTTAAGGTAAAAGTGTTCTCAGTATTTTAATTTGTGTATCTGGTCCCAAGATTGTCTTCACTGAAGGTGCTGGTCACTTCTTGTTCTATAACAGGAGTGTCCTTATGGTAAAGGTCAAATGCAGGAAATTTGTTTGCCTGTGTACCTACTTAACTGGAATAATAACTCTTTCTGTAATTGGATTATGATAAAGTTGTATCTAGTGACTGCTAGAAGTTTTTTAAGACTTTTCAGGCCTGAGGACGTGGTGTCTATACTTTAGCATTTCTAAACTTTCTGCAGTTTGATAGGCCCCCTTGGTGATTTAACTGGATAACTTGAACTATCCTAGAGGACATTTTCTAAATGGAGTGTAAGCAGATTTATCATGTTCATCTTACAGTGGGATTTTGTTAATCTTTTTTTTGTCTTGTATTGCAGCCTTCTAGCCCTTGCACTGAGTGTTCCTGTTCTTCTGCAAAAGAAACTGATAAAGATGCTAGTAACAGGAAGAAGAAAGAAACTGGAGATCGGCCTTTAATTCCCAAAATATTTTTTGGAACACGAACACACAAGCAAATATCCCAGATCACCAGAGAGTTGAAGAAAACAGCATATTCCAGTGTCCCCATGACAATTCTTTCTAGCCGGGATTATACCTGTATTCATCCAGTGGTATCTAATAGTGGTAGTAACAGGAATGAAATGTGTGTAGAGTTGCTGGAAGGAAAACATGTGAGTAATTTCATTTGAGAAAATGAACACTCCTTCAAACATGATAAAATGTGATTGAACAGTTGGAATGAGTAACATTGTTTACTTCTTTATATTATGTTGCTTAAACGCCTCCTGGTAGTTCAGCTTAAATACCCTTAGAAAATGTGATGCACAGGATCAGTACCGAAAAAAGATTATACATATAAGAATAGTATTTATGATTGTAAGATTAATGTTCTTAACAAGGCTTAAATTGTCTTTGCTTTTATAGATGAAGAGGAAGGAAGCGTCCTTTATTTTAGGAACATGAATTTGCCTGTTTTCTGTCTGACATGATGTGTTTGTCATTAGTGTCTGACATAAAAAAGTAACTGTTAGGAATGTTTCTGGAAAATGAAGTCACATGCACTTAACAAATTAGGGGATTTAATCTTACTTGATTTTCTTTATTTTTTTTTTGTAACCATGGACTATCTGCCTTATTTGCTTTTAGGGCAAGTCATGTCTTTACTATCATGGTGTTCATAAACTCAGTGAACACCATGCACTACAGTCTGCACACAGAGTGTATCAGGCTTGGGACATTGAAGATCTAGTGAGCCTGGGAAAGAAGCTTCGTGCCTGTGCATATTTTGCAGCCAGAGAACTCATGGTGGGCGCAGATATTGTGTTTTGTCCTTACAATTATCTCTTGGACCCACAGATACGGGAGAGTGTAAGTATATTTGTAAGGAAGAGTTTGCAGTAACTGAAGTTAAAAGAAAGTTAAAGGCACAACGGCAAACTGAAATCTGACTTATATCCGAAATATTATCTATAGAATAACTCCCGGATTAACGTATTTTTTCTCTCTTTTATTTTTATTTCTTTCCAAAATAGGCATTTTTGTATTCCAGCTAATGCTTCCACTTGTCTCATGCTCTTGTCTGATCAGTTTGGGGTTTGGTTGGTTGTTGGTTTTTTGTTTTAATCAATGGAAGGTAAACGCTTGCAAACTTCCCAGTTGTTTGGTTTATGGAGAGTGTGCTAGGTTCAGATTATATTAATCTAGACTTTTTTAACAGCATTCTGTTAGTTGCTGTTTCTCCTTAATGTCATTCAATTTGTTTTACTAGGTCATAATTTTCTTTTCAGATGGAAATTAACCTAAAAGGCCAAGTAGTCATTTTAGATGAAGCCCATAATATTGAGGACTGTGCTCGAGAATCAACAAGCTATGGTGTTACAGAAAGTCAATTAAAAGCTGCTCGAGAAGAGCTAGACTTCATGGTCAATAACAACATCAGACAGAAGGATCATGAGCCCCTACAGGCTGTGTGCTGCTCTCTGACAAAGTAAGGCAACTCTTTCTGATCCCATTACATCAATTAGTGTTTTTTAAAATTACAATTAGATTCCTTTTGCTGATGCAATTTACTGGTTGCTATTTTGCATCAGTTAAAATGGAATTGAGGTATGCTTCAAATTATGCAGTCACCAGGTTTTTGTTCATTTGAGGAATTTGGAGGGTTTTGATATAATTAAAAAAGCCATTCATCTTACTCAAAGACAAACATTGATATCCTGTTTGAAAAGTATGTTTGCTCTTGAATGACACGCTAGTCTTTATGGGGGTTACTGTCCTAACTTAAAAAAGTTCTGTATGAAAACTATACCCGAGATAAATAATTTTTCTCTTTCACATGTTTCTGTTAGCTTACATGACAAATAGTAGCAGCATTATTTTGTCAAAGTCTTTAAGAGTTTACATTTATAAAATGCTTTCTAAGCCGTGGGCAGGAGATGTTTGGAACAGGCTGGAATCTGTTCTTGGAACCAGATTGGAATCTGTTTGGAATGGGTTCTTCATAGGTGAAATTGTATTTATCAGTCATGCTCTTTTTTTCCTTGTAAAACAATTTGAACAAAGATACAAAGGTCTGAAAAACTGAAGTACATGCAAATTCTCAGAAGAGACTGAAGTCTGTAGAGAATTCAGGTAGCAACCTCCTTGAACAGAGCAATGCACGATCTTTCCCTTTTGAATTTCTGATTATTGTAATGAAAAAATTGTTCACACAGGATTACTAGTCATTCCTGGACTATGTCAGTAGAATGTGGTTTTAATGATTTGCTTTTGTACTGAATTTGAAACCAAGGATATGCTGAATCTCTTAATACCTGTCTTGTTGGAACACAAAGAGGAGTTCAGTGGCTGGAGAAATATGGATGTTTGAGGGAGTGGTTTCAAAAGCAGAAAGAAGCTCAAAAACCAGATGTTCTCCTTTTTGCTTCTTTCTGTACCCTTAGAGGAAAAGGTAGTAAGAGTGAAAAAAAAAAAGGTAACCTCCAGAAACTATGGAAATAGAATAGGAAGTGGAAGACATGAGCGGAAGTTAGCGATCATGAGACAGGATGGAACAAAAGCAAATGGGCCGGGGTCAGAAGCTCAGGAAAGTGGGCAAGAAGTAAGGGGTGAATGTGAAAGTCTTATGGATGGAGCAAGAACATGAGGAAGTTGAAACAGCATCAGAAGAGTTTATCACCACTGAAGAATTTGGAATTTATCTCTGTAGTCCTTAATTTTTGAATTTTTCATTTGAGGGGTCCAGGGGCTGAAAGAGTTCAGAAACACTGCTAATGAAACCTGGAGCAGGAAACTCAGCAGAATAAAAGTGAATAATGATAAAAGTGAACTGAACTCTGATTAAGTGCAAGTCAAGATTGTCATTTTGTTGCATTAGTGGCTGATGAAATAGAGTACACTACAGCAAGTCTCCATTCTGAGAGTTAATGTTTATGTGTCGCAGAAGATGATTCTCCTACCTTAGATATTTGAAATACTAGATTTTAGTAAAAGATAAGACTAGCTTAGCTGGAGATTTGATTGCCTCAAGCTTTTTAACCTTATCAGAAAAACTAAGGATGATTGCCATGGCAAATTTTCCAATAGCATGGAAAGCAGAACACTGGGTGTAAATAGCCAGTAATTGGTAAAATGCAGGGTGAGGTGGCTTTGCCAAATGCATGGGTAATTAGAATAACCTTATTTCAGTTATAAAGATCCTGGATCTTCATTCCAGAAAGCGCTTAATTATGGACTTAGTGCCACAGAGGTGCTAAAATGACTGTTCTGAGGAATTTGAAGGGATACCAATGAAGGCATACTGGCAAGCTTTTCTGATGAGATGCAGATTTACCAGGACAAATTACATTGTTCAATGGAGTAGGCTGTGTCAGCAATGGGGTTTTCTGGCAGGGAGAGAAGGAGCAAATACACTTTCTTGAATTGAACACGTTTGTAACATTTGTTATATCTTTTATTGAGAATATTGCATACTTTGCTTCAAACCCATAGATATGTTTCTAGCAATCAAGTTAATTTTATTCATGTTTACTGCTGTATTATGAGAATAAATTAAGAGCTATTTCAAGTAAATGATATAACATTAGATTTAATTGGATGGAAATTATTCTAGGATTTATTTGCTTTTTTGGGTGATATTTTAGTATTAGGAGGGTTAATGTGTTAAGTTTGTGTTTGCATTTATAGTGTGACCATTTCAAAAGTATGTGATGGTTTTTGAAGTTCATAACAGGTAGACATAAGTTTTACATCTGCTGACATGTTTTATCCATTGTAAATCTGTGTCGTTTCTGTCACAGTGCCAGTTTACTAATTTTAGTTCTGGGTCTTTCTGATCCTGCGTTTGAGGAAATGGGGCAGGGTACTACACTGGTGAAGTCCTGCCTGTTTTAGCGGTCATCATCTCTTAATAAAAAAAAAAGGCAAATTAAAGCCAAAGAAGTGATTGTTCTGGTAGTATTTATGGGGTTTGTTTGTATTTAACTTGGCAAAAGGAAAGCTTTGGGATTTTTTTAGTTGTTCCATTGATCAGATTATTTGCAGAGGCATGACAGGAAATCTGGCAGTGGAACAGTCACTGTGCCTTGTTGCTTTCATTGAATAACTGTTTTTGCAGTAAATACTTTGAACTGTTGTAGAAATGACAGCTGTCTTTCTTATGCCTCCTGATGGTTGATGAAACGGACAGCTTCGGCATTTCCTGACAGGGAGAAAGCCTGCCTGCTCTCTAGACAGAGAGAAGGTCTCATAATACTGCAGGGATGATAGAGGACACATCAGTTAGAAAAGATTTTAGCTGTGCCACAAACAAGGTGATCTACATGTTTAGATCAGGTTTTCAAGAAAGTCCTATCACGTTTTGCATTGTACATAAAGTGGTAATTCTGCTTCATTTTCAGATTGTAAGAGTTACAAATACCTGCAGATAGATCTGCACTTTTCATTATCCCATGGTAAGCTAGCATCAACTACAGTGAAAATGAGTGGCTTGAAAAGTTCAGCAGGAATCTTTCTTAAATGAGCCTGAGACCTCATAGCAGCCTTCCAGTATCTGAAGGGGGCCTATAGGGATGCTGGGGAGGGACTCTTCATTAGGGACTGT
>JASSUY010013416.1:11721-28219 GCA_032466535.1 Forpus xanthops | reverse complement strand
TTCCCACGACACCTTAAAGCTGTATGAATCATAACATATGCTACTTATTTTGCAAGAAAGACAACTTAAGCTTCTTAGGTATGCATTTTTAAGACCGAAATATCCACTAAGCAAGCAGTTCAGCTTTTAATCACCTACAAGAAACTAACAGTCAAAAAAAAACCAAACCAAACCACCACTAAACTGATGAAATGAAATTGATGGTTAACTCTGGAAAAGTAAGCGTATTTTTTTTTTTAACCCACTAACATGTCTACAAAGTGCCTGCAATGAATAATAATCCAGACTTACCTGGAATCTCTCAGATGTCTTTCAGCTATCACTTCTGGACACTATACAATGCCAGCAGTGTCAGGCCTCTGTCACTCTACTTGCCCTTGCCTCTTCCATGCTTGCCAGCACAATGCTCTTGTTACATATGAAATTCACGAAAGGTCAATTGCCAGGCAGCATTCCATATCCTTAATTTTTAAAAATTAAGGACTCATTGTGTTTAGTCCATAGTTCTCATGAACAACACCCAACCGAGATAACCTTAACACTACATGAAATGCAAGGAGCACCTTAGCTTCCTGAAGTTTAACATTAAAAACAAAAACCAAAAGAGCTAGAAGTTTGACAGGCCTGAGCCTTGTCTTGCTACTCAGCAACATCAAGTGACCATGGTGCTAACACAAGAGTTACTGGTCTTTTTTTCCCCAAAAGACTAAGCCACACAGTACTGTAATTCTTCTGCTGGATCTTCAATAATCTGATGCATCAGGTATTGTTCTGCTGAAGAGCAACAAATATATTGGACAAAAGGATGATTTTTAACTGTTCACAGCACGAGAATTGTCATGCTGGTAAGAGGCATAATGCAGAGGCATCTACAGAGGCATAATGAATTCTTGTATCTGTAATAAGAGGAAGGACTCCTCCACAATTTATTATGCAGAATAATTAAGGAACAGAGCTCTCAGAAATAAACCCACATTAAGGGAACAAAGAACTACAGTGCAGGAAGATAAGTAGAGCAGCACCTGCAATATATTTTTCTGAGCTCCCTATTGGCAAATATTTATATAGGATGTAAAGATAAATAATTTCTTCTCTTTTTGAGTTAAAGACTGCAGGTGATATTTGGAAGCATACACAGAATAGAGCAACTGAAACAGGACAGCTGAATGTTGACTTTTGCCTCATTCAATACATGCCCCAGTTCTATCTATGCTGCTTATATTACAATTAATAAAACAGATTATTTCAGTATATTTACATTATAAGATAACAGAAGTCCTGTTCATAAAGTGGACTGTATTTACAATTTATCTGTCAGTGACAGGGGAAAGTGGCTTAAGATAAGCAAGAAGTCCACCAGTTTTCTTCATTTGATAAAGAAGGAGCAAATATAATTTGCTAATTAATAAAATACTGTCACAAATTAGGCATAAAAATTCTGGTTTGGTCACTTTTTATTAACAAAATAAATATACGTACTCAGTAAAATACTACAACATACATTTATTAATTATGCTTGAAAATAAAGACCATCTACTAGATCTCTAATCTTCTTTTTGATATAAACCAAACACTGCTTGGGAAGAAAGTAGAAATCAACAATAAAATATACAAGGACATCTTTTTTTAAATTCAGGGAAGACAAACATTGTTTATACATCAAAAACAGAGGGGAGGGAAGCACTAAAGCTTGCTTTAATCCAACAACAGCATGTTGAAAACCACAGCAGCACAATTTGTAATCTGTGAACTGACACTGAACCAGAACAGAGGTCATCTACAAATCTAAAACCAAAACAAAGCAGAACTACCAAATGCCAAACCCTCTCACACCACAGGCCTCACTTCCTTACAGCCATTCTTAGTTTACAAAAAAAAGAAAGATGTTTTCCTGTTCCAAGCTGAGAACCAAATGGAGCTGATGACACTGAAAGGAACTGATTATTAAGTTCAAAAGAAAATACTCTCGTCAAAGCATAGACAGGAATATCAAGCACCGTTCTTTAAAGCAGTGACAGTGTGTATAGTTAATATTTAATTCAAGCAGCTGACATGGCACAGTCCCATCTGTACACTCTTAGGTTTACTTTTCATCAGTTTTTCCCCCATTTTATAAGGCAGCTCCTTGCTCTCCATTCTGTTATCTACCTTGATTAGCATATATGAGCTTTCTACTCGATGCTTCATTGCCTCAGCAGGCTTTCTTTTTTAATGGAGAACTTCCATCACCAAGGGAGAACATTCACTCTTGTTGATGACTTCCAAATCAGTCCTAAAACCTCTCCTGACACTCAGCAATTTTGTGCATTATTCAAATTGATAGAATCAGCATTTGTGTAGAGGAGGTTTCTTTTTGCTTGCAAATAGCATAGGCCGTAAGCTGTCTTTTCCCCTTATGATTTGCTATCACTACTATTATAATGTAGTTGTGTGCATTAAGGTTTATCCAGTCCTTTCTGAAAGCAGCACAGGCTACTGACAGTGAAGTATAACAACCGCCCTATTTGCCAGCTAGAATCAAGATTCTGTTTGTTAAAAAGCAGCAAGCAAATGTTTATAGGTAGATTAGTATGGGGCCTGTAATTCTGCATACAAAACAATATTCCAATGTTAGCTTATTAGCTCCTTTCTGCAATCACAAAGATTACATTTTAATTATTGATGAGATTTTCCTTTGATCACAGAAGGGGACTTACAAACTGTAATTTCAGTACAGGAAATACTGTTCCACAGATGTTTCAGCCTCAACACCTCACAATGAACAGCCTAGCGAAAACTTGAGTGTCAGTTCTGAAGCCAGAATTACTGGCTTAGACTTGCAACTTCTTCTCATGTATTGTGCAGACTCATTTTTTTTTTTAAAGACACTAATGAAAGCAATGAGGTATCTTCAAAGTCTACAATTTGCATCATGCAGATTAATCAAAGTTGTTTTGCTTATGCACATAGAGATTCTTTTTCTAAAGGAGACTGCAAACAACATGAAGGACTTCAGGTCTCAGCTACCCCTTTGGTTGAGTTAGCCTGAAGACCTAGTCAAGAGCCTTACACTGAGGACTGCCAGCTAGCGTTTTACAGGAGGTTATCTGCTTCTAATGTATTATTAGTACACTTCTGTTATATGCACAAATATATGCACGCACACACATATTATTTTCTACATGGTAAGCAAGTCTTTGAAGTAAAGCTGATACTAGGTACTGTCTGTATCACACATAGGCAGCACATAACCACCACTGTCTATGTAACACAGGTAAGCATATATCTGAAAAAAAAAAACAAAAAAAAACAAAAAAAAACAACAGTCTTTTCCCCCAGCTAGGAATCCTCTGCAGTGTCTGAGCTATCTGGAGGAAATCCAAGGTTACAACTGTGCTCTCTTCTAAAGCTATCATCTTCTGAAAACAGCTAAAGCCATGATTAGTCAGATGGTACCTACAGTTTCAAGAAATGAGGCAGAAAATTTCCTGCAGCAATTTAACTGTGATCTGTGTAGGAGACCAAGGCAGGAGAAAGACGGTAAGTAACCAAGGAGTTTGGTACAGGTAGCATAGCTGAAATAGCAAGAGGAAGTTGACAGGTCATAGATTCATAGAATGGTTAGTGTTGGAAGGGACCTTAAAGATCATCTAGTCATCTCTCAAAAGAAGGAAATCAACAGTAATCCCAGTTGTCTTTACCTCAACAAAAATAACAAGCAGAAGGCCCTCCCCATCCTACTTACACAGCAGAAGAGATGGAAGAGAAGCAAAAGGGCTGCCTCAGCCCTGGTATAGTAGATGCCATTACGTTAGGAAAGCAATGCAAGTCATATTCACTCACAAAAGATACTCCTCCATTAGTGATGTGTACGTTACATCCACCTTAAGTACGTTAGACATCAACTACAAAAAAAAAAAACCATGGCCAGATGTAAAGTCACACTAAATTAACCCTACCTGCTACTCAGGGAAGAATTTACCAGGCCTTCTCAACCCTCCTTTTGACCCCTCTCCCCTCCACATTACCAAAACTTTCATAACGCTCACAGAATTGGAAAAGAGGATGACCAGGGAGGTGGAGAATATAATATCACAGAAAAGCACAGAGCATTGTAAGTTCACTATAAATTCTCCCCATAAGAAATGCAATTACCAGAAGAGCACATACCTTACTCAAAGAATACTAAGTCAGACATCTGGAGAGCTGGAAATCACTTATTGATACTGAAATTTCTTCTTGTAGACCTTGGATCTTGGCTCTCAGTGCAAGACCTAAATTACTTCTCTTTCTGATCTGTCTCTTCCTCTCCCAGAGAAAGGAGCATTAAAAAGAATGAGCATTAGAGGAAGAGCATTTCTGTGTTAACTTCTGCTGCAGCATGACCATGGATCTCCAAACATCCAATAGTCCCTCAAAGAACAGTGCGACAGCTTCGAAGACTTGCGGAAAACAGAGTAACACTGGCATTACTCATGTAAGAGCATGGAACTCTTTCCAAAAAAAACCAAACCCAAAACTACACATCCACCTACTCAGGAGAAAAGAGGTCACTTCCTGAAGTGCTTGGTTGGCTTCAAAGGCTCTCTTCAAATGAAATGACCAAAAACTCAAACAATGCCTCCCCAGGCATCCACTCCACCTCCAACCAGCACCACTCCTAGAAACTACATTTAGTTTAGCTGCTAGTTGCAATTCTATGAAGCCAGGCACACACAGGAATGCAGCTTCACATTCAGCACCCAGGGTGCAAGTGGCAATACAGGCAAGGAGTCAACACTACTGCTTTATTCCTATACAAGAAGCACAGAGATTATTCCTGCCAGTCTACAAACTGGGAAATACACAAAGATAAACTGTCTCAGAAATAACACACTAATGAATCAATCTATCAGGCGAGCTGCTTCATTTTCATGCTACACATGAGGGAGGAGATGAGGGAAAAAAATTAAAATGTTCAAACTCAGTCAGGCCCAAGAAACATAAACTGCACTATATGCATGAAGTCACAATTCATTTTCCATATATTGTACAGTCGATTGCACTACTCTAAATGGATATTTAAACTGGCTCAGTTCAGTTCTGAGACACAAATAAACTTGTGATTGCTTTCCATTGGAAAACATACTGAAAGAAACATGATGAGAGCTCTCAATTATGCCAAAGAAATTGCTTGCATCAAACCCTTATAATAGAGCTGTTATGGGACAAAGGTAAAGTCACTCAAGGAAGGAGTCTAGTGCCTTCTTCTAGAGCCATGTTAAATATTTGTTTTCAGGCTGCAGTCCTTCTCTTAGACCAGTTCTCCAGTGACGAACAATGGCAAACCCACTCTCCTGGTACAGTACGGCGCTGTAGAATTCAACTCCCACAGTTGCAAAGCAACAAATTGCAATTTACGCAGGCTCACTGGTTTAATGTCTCGACAATATCCTAGTTATATCTTCTGTGCCAAGAACAGTATTTGCTTTATGCAGCGTTAAGGTTCACAAGTAGCACTAGAATCTCCACTGGAAAGAAACTGCCTCCACGCCCTCCTCTCGGTGGCAATCCCACTACATGAGGAACAAGACTCCTACCCTGCTCCTTCCCACCACACATCCCTACACATGGCAGAGGGTGCTGCAGCAGGTCCCTCAGGCAGCCAACTCTGGGATGGGTCTGCAAGGAACAGCTTGCACAGGGGGTGACAAACTCATGTGGATTTATTTCAAAGGCTTCACGTGGCTGGAAGCAGTATTTCCCTAACTCTAGGCAGCATTCATATCACCTGCAGAAGCATCATTCCAAACACTTGTGCTAGAGCCTGCTCCAAAGGAAAAAGAGTGGCCCATAAGCAGGTATTTATATCAGAATTCAAAATGCAAGAGTAATATTAGGTTATTTAGTACTAAAAATTGTTTTTATCCATCAACACATGTCCTCACACCAAGTGGTCTTTCCCATTATACTGCAACTAGACAAGGGAAGCTAAGCTTTCAGGTAAACATGTTTCTTTATGAGTATCACTTCAGGAGTATCTAAACACAGATTTACAGCATCATTACACCTTTTTTAAAACTTGCAAAGACTGCAAGACCATAAAATCTGAATTGTATTCACTAAAAAATTAGATCAATGCAATATTTAAGCAAATGTTGCCCATGTTTTGCCTAAAAAAAAAGTACTCATTTTGCCTGTAAAAGCATCCATTTTACTACATGCCTTCACAGTAATTAAGATTAAAGCAATGGAACTTGCTGTGTGTCTGGCAGTAAGTGTTTCATAAATCTTAAAATACCACATTTTGCCTTTAGGTATCACCAGGAATCTTTTATAAGTCATGAATTAGACACCAACTGAACCTTTAATTTACCACCTAAATCTCCAATCAACCACATAGCCTTCTTTTGAAGCAGCATCACCTAGTTATAATTAATAAGCTGTTTGCCTTAACTCTCCACATCATCTGTAAGTAGTACATCTAAACAGCATCTTTTTGAGGGAAAAGATGCTAACCACTGAGATGAGGCCTTCAATAGGTATCAGCAAAAGACCTACTGTACAGGAGAGAAAGCCAAGTTTGGAATGATGCTTCTGCCATTTGAAGAGTCAAGTAAATCATTTACAGGTATTGTTTGTTACTTGGGAGGGGAAAGGAGAGTTAAAAAGCATCCTTTAGTTTATGAAAGCCATTCCTAAGCTAAAGCAAGGCCAAGCCACATACTATCAGCTTTAAAAACATGAATATTAAAACCAACCTATTTTCTTCTGATGCACAATTCCTTAAATAGCTAAAACTGTCAATCAAAAGTCACCTACAAATTGTAGGCTTCCCTAAGTTGGCCAAGAACACTAAAACCAATAAAAAATACTTTATTGCATGTTTGAATGGCCAGTAATATAGCTGCGCTTTCACATCCAAGCCTTTTAAAAAAACCTTCAAAATACTATAGATTCCATTTGGAAGCAAGCAGGAGATTACTGTGGAAGAAACAGTTTTCCCTTATCTCAACTGAACAGTCACATTAACAGCTTCTGCAGTACTACAACACAAACACTGGGTGACAGGATTATTGCACTGGAAAATATATTAACATACAGATAACATATGAATGCATCCAAGCTTGGACACAAGGAGAATGAATGGTTGAGTGAATAAAAGAGGAAGAGCAGGTACACACGCTCTCATATTGTGTCACTGGAACCTTAAGAACATCCAAAGAGACAGATGCAATATTCTTAATGGATGAAGGATCAGTGCTGCACCCTGTGCAGAGGGAATAAGCTGCACAAAAACCTCACATCCACAACTGAGAGTGTAAAGAAAATGACGCTTATTTATTTCTCCCCTAACAGCCAAAGTCCAAGCCACTTCCTCAAAATGAAAATTGCACTTCCCAAAAGCCTCTTACCATCTGTCAAACAGTTTTAGTTGCTCTCAAGAGGCTTCTTATGCTACTATATATGTTACATCTGCAACAGATTTTCTTGTTGTAGAGTACAGATGGAATAAAACATTGTTTTATAACAAACATAGCAAAACACTGCACCGGATTTCAATTGTGTACAATCCAGAACAAGTTACTCTGAATAAAACACTTCTGACTAACATATCTGCTGCTAGTCAGTGCCCTATTATGAGCACTGTTCCCTAAACATTATTTGCTTAGTTTATGGGGTTCAGTATGTACGCACACCTTCCTTTTAAAAGTCAGTGTCAGTCCTCAGGTCATCAAGCTCCACCAAGTCCCTCTATCATGGTATGAAATCACAAACATGAATTGAGTCAAATTACCAGAAAAAAAACATGCAACTTGCTCTTCTCACAAGCTGCTCTTCTCACAAGCTGGCAAAGAATTTGTTTTAAGGTAAAGCTACACAGCTGCTTTTACTATGTCTAAACTGATGGAGTTCCTTAGGCAGAGAAACCACCTCCTGGATCAGAAGTTAATTTATAAAAACATACCCAAAAATGATGCAGATTCTTCAAGGCCAGAGACAAAGCAAGTCCACAAAGCAGCAACAATATACCTCCTCTACTAACTCCCAGTATCATGAAAATTGAGTGTCAGTTTTTCAAATTCACTCTGTTTTCTACTTCCTGGTTGCATGTAGACCTTGCAATATCTAGACAATTTATGAAAGTAACATTAGTTCCAATATTTGCTCACAAGCTTTCAACAGAAGCAAAAGTCGTACGAAGCTTTTTACACTCCTCCAGCTGTAAACCCATACTATGATTTTGTACCCTGTATTAGTGGAAGAGCTATAGGCAGCAGAGGGAAGGAAACTATTGACAGGCTGTTAAATCATGAGGTTGTCAACTTACACAAAACACAAGACAACAACAAAAGAAATCACTCAAGCAAAATCCCAAAACAATCCTCTAAAACTAACCAAAGCCTTTGGAATAAAACTTTTATTGTTGTGGGGTTCAGGTTTTTGGTTTTGTTTTGTTTTGGTTTTTTTTTCCCTTGGTTGGGGTTTTTTGGGAAAAAAAAAAAAATAAAACAAACCCACCACCAAGACTGCGCCCATTGCCTCCTGCATCTTAAAAGCGATATATTTCTGAACGGTATTACCATCAACTACCTGTTATAATAAAAGTTAATTGTAACGGCTGTCTAACAAAATAGAAAAGCCGTACAATTCAGCACCAATATGACCACATCAGAAGGAAGAGAGGTGGAGTTCACTCAGCAAAGAATTATTTGACATTTTGAAATAGTATTTTTTACTTCCTCACCAATGTACTCAAACACCCTACGTGAAGAACTACAGTTTCATTTCCTATAAAAACAGTGACTGTATGAAAATCTACCTCAAAAAGCTTTCGGCTAATGCTTCCCTCCTCCCCAACAGTACCTCTTCATAGAGGCAAGATCTTCATTAATAGCATGCCATATACTGAAACACAATTTACCTGACCAAGATTTCCATACTGCAGTTTGAGAAACGGGATCACCAGCTTCTGTGTTTGTACTGCTTCTAGCACATTGCACATACTGAAGAAAACCCACACTTTTGGGCAGTAAGGATGTCCTGTTTCCCAGAAAACAGTTGTCACTACTTCTTCACTGAAGGTCTATTTCTGTCTTCCACCACAATTCTCTGGTTTGTTAAACACTAAAACTTGTTCTTCTGTGCCTAATCAAAAATTTGAGTAGCCTTTTTGAGCAGGTTTATTAAAAGGAAACAAAAAACCTACACTGCTTAGCCCATTGGGAAGTTTTAACTGTATGATGGCATGCAATTTCTGCAGTAAATTTACTTCCTGTTCTGAAACAGAAGGCCAAGAGACTAATAGGTATTTGACAGCCTAAAGTGACAGAAATTTCACAGCATGGGGAGGGAGAAAGGAGAAAAAAACCCTTTAGAAAACTCCCCTGAATGCTCAGCAAACAGAAGTTGTGAGCAGCACAGCAGGGAGAAGGTGGTAAAACAGAAGTCAATGAAGTGATGACAGCCTAATAACTGACTTGATGCAGTTTATTAAGACTTGGCTGAGCAATCCATGCAGAGATTTAATGGACAGAGAGGGGGCTGGAACACAGCTTCACAGTATGCTAAACACATACAGGTAATTATACAAATAACTGTACAAACATGTCTTTGAAAGCATAATAGCAGGCATAAGAAAAAAGAGTAGGTACCACATCACCTGAGACCCTTCTTGATCACTTTAACAGCATTACAAGATTTAAAAAAAAAAAAAAAAAATCCTAAAAAGGGGCAATTATCAATAAATTTCTTTTCTCAAAAAAATTATTATTAATTTTAGCAGTGGCAGAATTATGAGCTGGATGGCCCTTTACTAAAAAAAAATAAGTCTTTAACTAATTTCACAGAGCAGTATGCTGAAAAGGAGCTCTTTCCTTGACCCACAATTTAAGTAGAAAATGATCTACTCAATGCCAAGTCTAAGCTACATCCATATTGACAAATTCAGCTTACTTACAACATGACTTTAGGGGTCTTTTCCAACCTAAACAGAATCATAGAGTAGCTAGGGCTGGAAAGAACCTTAAGATCATCTAGTTCTAACCTCCCTGCCATGGGCAGGGACACCTCCCACTAAACCATGTCACCCAAGGCTATGTCCGACCTGGCCTTGAACACCGCCAGTGATGGAGCATTCACAACAATGTGAATGTTGTTGTGTGATCTTCACAACAATGGAGAAAAGAAGCCAAAGAGCCCACAAGTGACCACAACCACACATCTCTCTTCTCAACTAGTTTCAATTTTGCAGCAGACTGCATTAAATAAGCATCCAGAAAGGAGGGCTCTACAGCCCAGAAAGTCATGTATTCACAAAACAAATCAAGAGTTTTGATGAAAAATTAGCACATGGCTAAAGTAACAACATTCTCATAAGTTTGCAGGGAACTCTAATATGAAATGGCACACAAGAGTTGCACCAGTCCTCTCTACAGCTACTTGATAGCCCACAAGCAACATCATGTTCTACTACTTTTCCTTCCATCATTTAAGGCCACTACTACATCAACTCTAAACTTGCTGAATAACAGACCTGACAAAGACAAGTGGGGAGCAACACTCCACACACACTCCTCCTACTGCCCATAACATTTGCTGCAGATAAACAACTCACCATTTACTACAGTGCTTTAAAAACTTAAAAAATTGGGTTGATATTAAGCACCAGCAAGGCCTCAACTGTGCTAACACTTCATCAGCATTATAGAATCATAGAACAGGTTGGAAGGGACCTTAAAGATCAAGTTCCAACTCCCTTGCCATGGGCAGTGACACCTTCCACTAGACCAGGTTGCTCAAAGCCCTATTCAACCTGTCCTTGAACACTGCCAAGCATGGGGCAGCCACAGCTTCTCTGGGGAATCTGTTCCAATACCTCATCACCCCCACAGTAAACAACTTCCTAATGTCTCATCTAAACCTACCCTCTTTATGGTTAAAACCATTACCCCTTGTCCTCTTTAAAGCCTTCCCCCTTTTTACATGCCCTAATAAAAAGTCTCTCTTAAGATTTCTTGTAGGGTCTCCATGGATCAAACAGAAACATATTTGTTGTGAAGAAGGTAAAGTGATTGCAGTTGAGAAAGCTTCCAGATGAAAATCAGCAGTTCTAAAAGGTTTCCTGTCCTCAGTCCCAAGAAATGTTTTGTTTGGACAATAGCTCACATGAAGCAACACCTCACCTTAGAAACACCTCCAGTGGCATTCAAGAACATTGATGGCTTTTCTCCTTTCAGGAAAAGAATTCTATAACGCACAACTTACAAAAACACTTACTCGAAGCTGATGTCTGAAGCTCGGTTGAATTACCATCGAGTACGTTAAGCAAAAAGCCTTTAGACAAGACTCACTCAGAAGCAAGCCATTTATAAGGCCGCCTAATAAAGACACATTAGAGCAGCTGGCAGCAATAAGGGACTAGTGACAACAGTAAGGATTTAGGTTTCACTCCCCAGGGCACTGCTAAATCAGCAGTCTCTTCCCCAGTAAGGAGGTTACCGACAAGCAAAGGAGCTCAATTTTAGCTGCACTCGGTACTTAACCTGGCGGTTTCCAAACCTCAGCTTGTGGATTCTCAGGGGCCCAAGGCGTGAGTAGGGCAATCAATAAAAGCAGATCGACCGCGAAGTGCCTTCCAAGTGCCAAGCCAAGGCACCCGACTGCACGGAGGCGCTTCGGTCTGAGCTCCCCCAGGGCTCTCTGACTCCGCACCCCAGGCCCGGCAGCCCGCCCTTCCCGCGCCCGGTTCCGCACCCCGGGTTGGGCGGGGGCCGAGCCGCTACCGGAGACCCCGGAGAGCTCGCGGCTCCCCACACACACACACCTACCCACCCCAGCCAGAAGCTCGCGGCAGCACCTCCTGAACGGCACCGCGACACAGCCACGTCCTCCGCCGCGACGGCTGTGGCGCTGCCCCGCACCCCGGACCCGCCGCTGCGGCACGGGGGAGGGCTCCGGGCCAGGGCCTGGCGGGGTGAGGAACCCCCCGCCCTCCCACCCGGCTCCCTCTCACCTCTCCCGGCAGCCAGATCTGGCGGGGCGCGGTGGCCGTGGACCCCTCCTCGTCTCCCCTCTCCGCGGAGCGAGCTCCGCCGGCCGTGCACGGCACCGACCGCTCCGTCCCCCCGCACAGCCCTCGGTCGCCGCTTGATCCGCTCATCCGCCGCGGCAACCGCGCACGCAGGCGCGCCCCGCCCCGTCAGGAGGCGGCCATCAGCGGTACCGCCCCCTGCAGGGCGGTGTGTGCCCTTCCCGAGCGGCCCTCAGCGGGGTCTCTGAGGTGGGTCGGGGTAGGGCGGACGGTCACTGAAGGAGGAGAGCTGAGGCTGCGGGGAGATGAGCTGTGGAACGGCTGTGGGGGGAGAGGGTACAGAGGTCCTTCCACGAGGGACAGAAGGGACGATGTAATCGTCTTTTCTTTTGGAAAGCCAGAACTTATGAGGAACGTTGAAGGAGCTGTGAGGGGGCTGCTGGAGCTCACGGTGTTCGAGCTGTGTTTCTAATAAAACCCTTTTCTTGCAAGCGGTGCCATTCCTTCAAGGGGAGACTGAAGGGTGCAGAGCGCTGGAAAAAAGTACAGTCATAAATGCCGCAACAGCATTGAATTAATCATCGAGTGTGGGTTTAAGTAGTAACTTAGCCAGAAAGTAGCAACAATGGAAATTAAACATGCTCTGAGGAATGCCCGTAAACCAGCAAAGAGAAGTGATTGCCAATTAACACGCCAACAGGAACCCTGCTCTGGATATTTTGTGTTTCCATCACAAAATGCGTCCTCACAGTTTTAAACATTCTTTTGAACATTTCAAACATTTAAACATCTTGTTTAAAGCTTACTTGTATTACCATGTCTAAAATGAGATCCATGTGAACCTCGGTTTATCAGCACCTGCCAGCTGGCATACCTGAGAGCAGTAGGTAAATGCTGAGTAACTTCTCAAAATGCTGAGCATCTTTTTGTTGCTTATCCCAAGGGAAAGTACTGTCAGTACCTTCAGCACTGACCCGCTTCCTAGTGACGCAGGGAAGTTATCATAGGATTAATGTTTTCAAGTCTGAAAATGAGCCTTCTGGCTCCATCTATTTTTTGTAGAATTGTCTTCTGTATCTCAATTACATGGCAGAGTCACTGGGAGTCCATTAACGTGGGCTAATGCACCACTCACAATCTTTTCATTCTGTTCCTTGAATAATCCGAGTTAATTAAAAGGCTGAGTATTCTTTCCTCAATACTTTTTAATACTTTGATAGAAAGATACATATATATTCCTGACTGCAGATGATTGCTTTTTCTTCTCAGCAATGAGGCATAAAGTGTTGAAAAATGCAGAGACCAACTTAGCTTTCTTTGTTAGATATGCAGTTTCTTTGTACAAAACTTTCTATAATTAAACAGTATTTCTCCCCAAAGGAGGGCCCTGGAAGGAGATCATTCACTCCAACAAGAGTTATGCTTGCAGGTTTTCTTGATGTAGATCTTGAATTCACAAGGCTGGTCATGGTCTGTCAAATAGACTGAGTCTCACTTTGGGAAGTAATCCTGCTCATTTGTGTAATTCATGACTCATTCATGAATGTCTTGCCTTGCGAAAGAGCAATTCTTTTAAAGCTATTTTTAAGGACGACAGATTTCACACTTCCACACTTTGAGAGATCCATTAAAAAAATCCCATGGAGTTCTTCAAGTCTTGCTAAACACCCCTGGACAGGTCGCAGTTCCAGATGTACAAAGTATGTGATACCAGGCAGTTGCGTGCAGCTGGGAACTGGTTCACTTAGTGAGTACTCTCAGTGAATCCACACCAGGCATTTTGCTTCTCCTGGAGCTCACTAGTAAAGCCCTGTTACTCATTCCTTAGAGTGTTTCCAGTTTTATACAGTTCTTGTATTCCTGTCTGTGCCTGAAGTAAGAGGCTGGCAGCATACTGAAACAGCAATAGTTTACAGAGAAGCTCAGGCCTCTGCTCTGATGTTTTCATAGGTTGTACTACTCTGTATTATGTCCAGAAATTTTGCATTTTAAAGGACCTCTCATAGGAAAAATGGCGGCAAATGACCACAAAGTATCATGTTTTCAGATTTGAGGACACCGAGCACTGATGAGTAGTGAGAGCTTGTGCCTCACTTCGTGGGACTGTCAGGTAGAAGAAATATTTAACTGTCACCACAAATACATGCAGTAGGAAAACATTTGCCTATGTTGTATGCATCTGTGACTGGGTATAAAACAAGGGAAGGCCCACAAATAGCGGGGAAAGAATTATCTGTATTTTCTGTAGGAATACTACGACTACTAACCCCTATTAATGGAGTGAGAAGGCAAGAAAAGGATGTAAGAACTGCTGTGTAAAAGGGGAGAAGCTCTGTTCCATCTTTGAAATAGGCTTTTAATAAGGGTTTCTTTCCACCGCCTTTAAAACTGCAAGGATTCAGGTAACATAAGGGTGAACCTGATGTTTGAGGTTGTCAAGGAGCAGCACAAACAGGATTATTTCCTAAGAGGAGCATGAGCTAGAAACCAAACTGGATAACTTAGCTGCCAGGGCAAGGACCTCACCATCCAGTGCCAACTCCCACAGCACCTGAACAGGACAGACTTAGACACAAAGGTCGCACTCAGCCAAGAGATGAGAACATAAGGCAGTATCAGGATAAAGGGAAAAATCTAAAATGAGACAAGGAACAAAAGCCTGCAATGGTGTTTAGGATCAAGTCCAGCAAGACCAATCTGAAGTCAAGCCATAAGTTTAGGCCTAAATCAAGGACTGCTACGGCACAGATACAAAGGAACTGGGAAGCAGTACTCTTCTAAGAGTGCAGGTGATGAGTGGAAGCCTGCAGCTAAACTTAAATAGAACTCCTAGCCCATGGGTATGAATAGAAGCTGCAGGTGAGTCTGCTCAGAGCTGTTAAGGCTTATTTATTAGTGGAGTCAGCACCCACACGGTTCATCTTGTCCCTTTATTTCTTACAGGATAAAATTTACAGTAATATGCTGAAACAAATCTTTTGCCTCAGCTATCTACAGCTGCCTTTCCTGATTCAGCTCTCACAAAAGGAAGGATGAAATGGAAGGTGGGAGCTTCTGACAATGCTGCCATCTCACAGCTCAATTCCCAAGCTTATGTATTCTCTGCTGTGTGTTCAGAAGACAAGATCGAGTACTTTAAAGCTGAAGGTGAACAATAAAAAGGTTGGGTGTTTTGGTTTGTGGTTGTACTTATCTTTGAGGCTATGATTAGGGCTGGTAAAATGATGTAGAAATACAAAGAAGCTCTGTTCAGAATAAGAAGATAAGAAAATTTGCATTATTCTCAGGTAACATACTTCAGAGTCACTAGAGGATTATTCATTGTAATCCTGATAGGTGTTATCTTATTATCTAGTAGTAACACATACCACGTAAGGCTTTACCAGTAAAAGAAAACGGAGAAAAACTGAAAGCAGCAGCAGAGTCTGAAGAGAGAATTCTGCAGTCCTGGCAAGGGAAAATTCTGCAGACACCCTCTCTCTTTTGTATTGGCTTCTTTGTTGAAACATAGCTTCCTGCTATATCTGTAGGTGCAGACAGCCCTGAAACTTAGAAAGAAAAAACAAACCCAAACCAACAAGAAAAGCAAATCCAGAAATAAGAAAGAAATTTTGTATTAAAAACATTAATATGAAAGATACAGCAGTTTGATATATTTTTGGGCCATTCCTTGGTCTTCTTTGAAGTTTCAGCTTCCAATGTCTCTCAAAGAGAACTGGTCTTTCATTCTCAGCTTGAAAAAAAAAGCCCACTTTTAAAATAAAGATTAAAATTGGGCTTTTAGTTATAATTAGCAAAACTTAGCTATAATTAAAAAGCAGCTGGAACTGGTCATAAAAACAAAAGACTTTTTAGCTAAATGTTCACCTAAAATGGTTTTTATCCTCTTCTTATGGAATGAAAATCAGTTTGAGAGGTTCTCCATTGCCCTCTGTGGGAGAACCTTTGCCCTGCTCAGAGAGCAGTGCTGATAGAGCACTCTGTGGCCATTCAAAGCTACCTGCCTTGATGTGTTGCTCTTCTCTAATTTGGAGACATTATCTGCACTGTGACTTTACCAAAATTAAAATTTTAATTAGAATTAAGAAGGATTATTATATATTTGTCTATAAGTACATTGTTCATGATAGAAGACAATGCTTAGTAGTAGCCTTTTTATCACAGAATTTAGTCATTTGTGGCTATTTTAGAACATATGTCTTGAAGCTGTAAAGCTGCTGACATTAGTAATATTGGTTTGAGTTTCTGATTTGAAGTCAGCATGGTTGTACTGCTTAAAATATCAAATAAGATGATAATATTTTAACTTCTACTTTTAAAGTGGCATGGCAGGTATCTGAAGTATTTCTAATTTACATTACAGTAATTCTCATTTTCTCCAGTGTGTTCACAGTTATGAATGCTATCCTGATGAAATTACTTTTGTCCATGTGTCCTGGGTTCAGCAGTAGCAGTCATTTTTCTCCTTCTTAGTAGCTGGTGCAGTGCTGTGTTTTTGACTTTCAG
>JASSUY010013416.1:0-11621 GCA_032466535.1 Forpus xanthops | reverse complement strand
GCTGGTGCAGTGCTGTGTTTTTGACTTTCAGCCTAGGAACAGCTCTGATAACACTGATATTTTCAGTTATGGCTTCGAATGTTTGGTTTGACAAAGGATTTTCTGAGTCTCATGCTCTGCCAGGAAGGAGGGGAAGACGGGAGGAAGCAGAGACAGGACACCTGAACAAAACTAACCAAAGAGGTATTCCATACCACAGCACATCATACCCAGGATGTAAAAATGGAGGGCAGAGACCTGGAAGTGGAGAGTTCACTGCTTGGTCGGGCTGGGTATCAGTGGTGAGCGATTGTATTCTCTTTCCTTGTATTTCTCTTGTCATTATTATTATTTTTGGTAGCAGTAGTGGTTTGTGTTATACTTTAGTTACTAAACTGTTCTCATCTCAACCCATGAGAGTTGCATTCTTTTGATTCTCTTTCCCATCCCACCCACCCCGGGAGCTGGAGGGAAGAAAGAGGGGGGAATGAGTGTGCGAACTGTGTGGCTTACTGCTTAAACCACAACGCCATGATAATCCATAATTATTCATTTATTCATGGAACTAGCATAAAAAAGTATTCAAACTTATTTTTCCACTATTAGATCACATACTTGTTTAATCAACAATATTAGATCGCATTTTTGTTTTATATGATACTACTCATTCTGTCACAGGCATCAGTACTTCAGAATGCCATTATGTATATTCCTGCTTCCTTTAGTTCTTGTCTCCATGAAATATTTCATTCCTGCTTCTCTGCATTTTATTTGTTATTTAGAGCATGATGTTGCAGGATTTTTAATCCAACTAGGGCATTTTTCAAGTACCAGCATATTTTTATTCTTTTGCATCCCCAAAGTTCAGGTATTCTTAGCCCTGATCCATTTTGTCATTTTTGCAGTTTTCAATATGCTCTTGTCTGACAAGTCCTCTTTAAAAATCTGCTGTATCATCTCCTCTGCCGTCTTGGAAAAGATATATGCCTTCTCTCCATATGTCTCTTTTTAGTCTCCAACTTTCATGTAGAGAGCCTCACAGTTCTAATGTACAGTGAACTGAGCTTGATAAGATTATATTTAGCTGTATCAGTAGGATTTTAATCCAATAACCCTGCTGAGAGGAAGTTCTTGGCAGCAAGGAGACCTAATGCACCTGTTTCACTTGCTCTTACATACCTTTTCAGTCATTTGTCTCAGAGCTCTTAGTATTTGGTGTTGTGAGGAAACAGAAAACAAAAATGTATCTACTGTGGCACTAAATCATAAATGTACATAAAGGATGTGAAATATTTACATGTCATACAGATTGTCAACTCCCTCTTGGTTTGGAATAACCCTTGCCAGTGAATTTCATAACTCTCTAGTATAAGGCTTTGCCAATACCAGATGAATCAGGCTTAAGTGTCGCCATCAGGATGGCTCTTCCCCAGGTTTGAAACATTTTATTTTTGTTTTGGGAAGTTCAGATTGGCCAGGGTCTTGAAAGGGAGGAGGGGAACAAATTGGGAGAAGGTGCAGTGGTTAGCATAGAACTATATCTGATTGTCATCAGTATTGACCAAAACCTCTTCAGGCCAGGAGTATAGAGTTGTTAATGAATCCAGACTTGAAGTTTACAGTTGAAAAGTATAGGGCTAATTCTGCACCATTACATATATTTGGCCCTTGCTCCTGGGTGGAAACACAGATAATCCTTCCCTGCCTAAATACAATTAAATGACTCTTATCATCTCCCCATGTAAAAAAGTAAAAATATGAGTTGCTCACTGCAGAGGCAGAAACTACTAGTCCTTGTAATGGTATCACAGAAAACAAAGTGAATTACTAGCATGATTCATACCCTTAATGTGTGTAGTTTTTATGTCTTCATACTGTATGTCCTTAATACATAATCCTCAAAGCATATTCTATTTCCAGGCCTCATCTTAACCTTAAGCAATGCTGACCATGTCTCAGTTCCTTCATTTTCCTGGTAGACAGCTAGGTTCACTTGGTCTGTAGCATATCATTACTGCAAACAAAATTTGTATGTTCACTGTTCAGGGTGGTTATGTAGTCAGTGCTTGGGGAATTTTGTCAAAAAAAGCCTGTCACATTTGCCTTTCCTCTCACAGACAGCATTCATTAATTGATAGCAAAGCACAGGCATCTCTGAGTCTTGATAAGGTTTTGTTTTGCAGTAGGGCAATTGAGTCAAGACTCCATTCACCTCTGCAAATGTGTGGTGTGATTATGTGATCTGCAGCCTGTCAAAAGCTTATGAAACATTTTTGAATCAGGGAAAGGCAACTGGCAATTTTCTCTATTTTAACTCTTGTATCACCCAGCTCCCGTGTTATCTTGACACTTTATTTCCGTCCTATAAGCCTGATGCATAGAAAACTGTAAAAGCAACTTCCCATGTGTTTTTAGATCTTTTCCATGTTGTGCAATGCTAGTTTTCATTCTTTGTCATGTTTCTGTTACCTTTTTAATATGTCAAAGGCCAGTATCTTGCACCTGGACCTACAGGCTTATCTTGATAAGCTGAGAGCTATGCCCTTCGTTTTAGCATATCACAAATGAAATATGAAGCGTATACTCACCATTGCCCCAGCTGCAAGAAACTTCTTCTTATTCCTCTCTGCTGTGACCTTGCTGTCTACAAATTCAGCTAGGAGTTTTCTCCCTGACTCTGCGTTTCATATTCATGAAATATCTCAATGGTCTTTTCCTTTAAGCTTTCATGTGTGGGTACAGTTGTCTTGAAACTTGTTCATGAGCCACAGCTCAGGAGTCCTGAACCTTTTATTTATTTGCAGAAGAGAATATACATCATCAAGGATGAGGGAAATTTTAGAGGCATTTCTAGAGAAACAAAGCTCATTTTGCTTTCCTAGAAATAGACAAGGTTAATTATCTATGTGTAATAACAAGGTAATGAACAAGGTAAAGAGCTGGCTCACTGGTACTCATAAATCAGAGCATATCACATCAAATTACTCTCATTTCCTCTACCTGAGGAATTTCTGATTAGAAAGAGGTTAATATTTTACATCTTATATTTGGTAAATATGTCTTAGTAAATACAAAAAATGCAGTGTAAATACTTTATCTCTAAGGTAGGGATACAACCTACCCTTATTCTCTGGTTTGAAAACCAGACAAAGGTAACATGATAGTATCCTTACTTCCATGTTCTCTATTGAAATTAATGTGAAAGTTTTCTGGTAGTGATAGCGATTGCTAGCTTAAATTTTCCTCTGTTGTTAAATTTCAAGCATGGAAAGCAGCAATCCAAACTGAAAAGTAGTTAGTCTTGTGCAAGTAGCACAATGGACAGGTGTTACTGTGAAAAAAAACAGACTTTTGAATAAATCAGAGTGCAGGAGTAGGCCATAAATTTGAATTACTGTTTAACTTGAACAGAGTTTTTCCAAAAGGTGCAATGCAGTGGGACTCACAGTTGAAACATCTAACTAGAAGATTAAAACAAAAACCTTTTTGCATGTTTCCAGTAGTATGCAAAAATCTAGTGAAGCTGGTAAATGTTCTTGCTGCTAAGGTGGTCCATGAAGTTTATTGACAGGACCGAAAATGCTGCTCCCTCTTGAAACAAACTCCTACTTTATGAATAGTATTTCAGTCTCCATGTGGGTCAAAATGACATCTGGAAATCAGACATTCAAGAAGGTGATAGTGTTTAATCCCTCAGTGATGGTTTCCAACCTGAGGTTTCTTAGCTGAGTTGCTATAATTGCTAATTATAGTAGTAAGTCTAACAGGTCATATGTATACTGTGTTAATCAGCAGTATTGGTCTCCATCTTGTTTGGGTAATTTCTCTTTTGAGAAAACATGAAAGTTAGAATCTAGTAATATGTTTTCCTACTCCTTTTGAATATGTTTATTGCTAAAGCTGTTATTCTACTCAAAGAGAGATTATTAGGAACCAGTTAGTCCAACTGCTTTCAGAACTATGTCCAGCAATTACTTTTCAAGTCACCACTTGTCAATGTTCAGTTGGTTAGGCAATGTCTTCAAATGATTTGGAGAAGAAATTATTGCATAATTGTGTTCCCTTCCAAGTTCTGCACATATAATGCTCTCTGTCACTAGTAACATTTATAACTGTTCATTTTTAGCTAAAGCATCTTTTATTTGGAAATGGATAGGACTGGCCTTAGGGGAACTAAAAATAGCATTAATCATTCGGTTCACTGGAGTTTTTTTACTCTAGTTGGAATTAAATAATTTTTTTTTAATATTTTTTCTCAACATAACTTTTGTATCATGTGGTTCAGTGATCAAGTAAATGCTTCATTTAAAGCAGAGAGAATTACAAATCCCTGATACAAATAGATGCAAATTATTAAGTCTTTGACCAGTTCAGAGTGCTTAATAACAACAAAGTTCAAAGGAGACATAAAAACACACAGGAACCCACCAATCTCTTCATTTAGCCCTCTGTAACTGAGATGAAAGAAAGCTGCAATCTGCTTAAATATTTGTTGAATTAAGCAAATTTCTAGTAATAAAACCTTTCCCAGAGAGGGAGGAATGGAAAAAAATACAAAGACTGAGAATATCTGCTTGGCAGGTGGATCTGCAAAATCCCACACAGAAAATCAGCGCAGCATTCGTTGTTTTGAACAAATACAACTATATTCAATAAAAACGTTTTAAACCATTCAGTAATCATGTCTTGCTTGTGTAAAGGCAATTTCATGAAGTCCAGCCTGTGTTTATTTGCTAAAGGAAAGCTCTTACACAGTTTCAGTTGTTTTCAATAGCCGTGAATATGTATGATTGAAAAACCCACTGCATTTGGACCCTAGATTATGTTATTCTCCTATGTGATTTCTAACTTGATTCTGCTTTGTGGTACTTATATACTCAGAAATAAGCCCACTCCTTCCAGTTGAGTTGCACCAGGGTGAGTGGGTGCATGTTGCATCCAGAAAGCTGAAAAACAGAATTTCAAGGTCTGTCTTATTTAATAGAAATTTTAACTTAGCAAATAGCTCCATAAAATAATGCTTCTCATCTCTAAAATAGCTGAATCTGAACCTAGATGATTACTTTTAATAAACTGTAGTGATTCTGAATATGAATCTGCCTTCACAAGTAGGGTTCTGTTAAGTCAGCAGAAAGATCATTGCGGTATAACTATGAGTAGGACTAAAATTGCCTGCCCCCTCCCCAGCAGTCCCTGTGCTCCTAGGAAAAGCATTGCCTATTAGGAGAATGTGTTTTGTGCTGCAGTTCATGCAGTACCTCATACAAATGGTACAGCTGTGAAGCCTAGAACAAAAAACAACAGCAGAGGGAGGCATACGAATAGGCACAGGAGTTAAAATGTGGAGGTGAGACCTGAAAGCAAATGAAAGGAAAAGAGAGAGCCTGCATGACAGCAAGGAAATGAAGAGCTTGACTGCATAAGTAGGAGGAGGAGAGAATAACTGCAAGTAGGTACCTAGCCTGTGAGTTCCAGCAAAACCAGCCTGTTGCCAGGGTTAATACAAGAAAGGGGAGGTGGGAACAGTTTTGAACTACCAGGAATTGCAAAGATGGGAGATGGCTGGGTTTGGGAGTTTTTGTCTTCATCCTGTTACAGGCAAAATACTTTCAACTTAGGGAATTTTTACTTAATCTACTGCCATTTAGCATCAGCTTCTCATCACTGACTGGGGGGGGGGGTGAACAGACATCTAGAAAACATAATTAAACACTTTAAGAGAACATCTTTCCCTCTCCAGGCTCCACAACAGCCAATCTCTCCTACCTTCTCCCATCCCAAATGCCTGTTTCCCTGTGGGTCTCTCAGTCATCACAAGGTGATGCTGTGGTTGATGTATGACAGCTGCTCTCTACCACTCTTCCCATCTTACTCTTTCCCCTCAGGCCTCCCTGAGGCTTCATGTCCCCAGCAGCATCTTCCAGGACATCCCCATCTGCAACAGGATTTACCCTTTTTCCTTACAGTAAATCCATGGTTTCATATGGTACTGCAAAAGTGGCTAGGCAAGCTGTTAGTAGAATATTTGATACCACTGTTCATATACATGCAAACAATCGTAAGAAGAAAACGTTGCTTCTAAAAAATTTTGGAATGAAAATTTCTGAAATGCTACTACTTACAACCAAATCAAATCCAAGAGTAATTTTATGCTTCTGCCGCCAAATGCTCTTCTTTCTCCTCCATCAGGTACAATGTTTGTGGCTGCTAAAAGCAGCCATCAGCCTGTTGATGACAAAGTAGAGACTGCCTCTTATTTGCCTTTCTGGAACATAAGGCTTCATGTGATGTAAACCAAAACCAATGCAAAATCCAAATACTCTGCCCCTGTTAGGGCACTTGTAAAAAACTATGTAACCAAGTGGAGGCTAAGTTTATTTTTATTCCTAGAATTCTTTTCTTGAAAAGGGGAGAAAGTTCTTGTTGCATGACCTGCTTTCTGCTACCTCTGCAAGTTGTGTGCAGAAAAAATTAGTTGTGATACCACCCTGTGAGGGTGGTGACTGGTTGTGAAAGCGCCTTGTCTTCTTAAGCAGTTTTAGCCTAAAGTTCCAGAGACACAAAGCTTTTTTCCTTCTGCTGCTTTACTTGCAGAGGCCTCAAATGAAGGACAGTCTTAGAAATCATTTTGCCTCTAGTACTTAATATATATGTATGTGAATGATTTTTTTTCTTGCTAAGCTGGCATCTTCATGCCACGATGTCCAGGTTTCCTCATTTCTTCAATGTCAAGACTGTCTCAGCTTGCTCAGAATTTTTCAAGATGTCACTGAAGATTCGTCTACACCGGTGAAGAGGTGCTTTAGCTCTGGGGCCTCCCTTTGTGTATTGAATTAGGGGGTAAAATGTCTCTCTGATGAATTTCCACAATTGTTTTAGTGCTTTCCAGCCTGCAGTTTTTGAAAGCTGTAGGAATGAACCAAAACAGTCCCTGATCCAGGGGCTAAGGCGTGACAAAAAGACATTGTCAGAACTTCCCATCCCCAAGTGGTAAAATGGGGGCCACATCTAACTTCTGGTTAAATTCAGTGGAGCCAGGATTTACCCTTATCTGGATGCTATGGGATTTCTCCTTTGGAGTCTTTTTAACCTTTTTACTTTTCCCATGTAAAAAGGCAGTTATTAAAATACTACTTCTAGGGAGGAATGTCATGATAAATTTTGCTATGTGAATGGACAAAAGAACCTCAGAACACTTGTGGGCCCTCAGAAGACCTCATTGGATTATCATTTTCCACTTTGAATACAGCAGCACACTGTTATATTAAAACTAATGTTTATATATTTTTCTAACTTCACGTTTTATTGAGTATCTTCTAAAGCATGAACAGTGTCTATTCATAGGAGGTAGATCTGGCCCTATACTCCAATACTGGACCCTAAGTGACACAGTGTTTTCATGCAGTTGGAAGCTTTATCTGAATTGTTACAATTTGGAGCCTAAGAAAATCAGTTTTGAAACACATGCTTCATATGCCTTAAAAGGTGAGCTGGTGGCCTTTCAAAGAACTGTGCACTATATTTCACTACAGAGTGCATTCTCATAGTAAAAGCAATATAGAAATACAAAAGTGTCCCCACAACATCTATACGAGCTAAATAAGGTATCCTCAGTTTTCACAGGTGGAAATACTGAAGTAGAAAGTCAAAGGCCCAGGTCACAGAAGATAAGCATGCCAAGATTTATGACTTAGTTTCTCAAACATAGGAAAGATTTACCCTGTAAAGACGAGAAGGTCTGTGAGCGTTGCACTGGAGTATCTTCAGCACGAGCTTCCTTCTTCAGCAAATGGCTGAGGTAAGTTACTCATTCCAGGGAGCTCAAACCCCTCATTACAACTGATCTTACTACACTTTCACTATAATTCACTTCTGCTTGTGTACTGAAGGATCCTCTTGCTGGGATCAAGCCCAAATATAATGAATGGACTGTAGAATTAGCGCATAAAGCTGCAGATGGCTTCTACAAACACTCTCACTTATCCTCTGTTCCGGATGATGCATAAATCACTAGCTCCATCTGCCTGCTATTTCCTTCAGCATCTTGGGAATCCAGGGTTTTATTTATATCTTTCTTGGATCTCACTGCAATATAGTAGCATCTCATAACAAGATATATGCAACTTAAATTATTTACCATGTTGCTTTCTGACATTCCCTGAGAAAACCTATGATGTTCATGTTTAGCCTACCTTTTGCACACTGAGGGACTGATTTTGGTGCAAACAGTAGTTTTATAGCATTTTTTTTTCCAACTATGTACGTTTCTTAGATCAGAAGTTTGTATGTGGCTTTAGGTTGGAATAACTTAGTTCCATTAAAGTACAAAGAATCAAGCAATTCAAGCATTATATTAAATTTTAGTTGTATGATGAAACAAAATTATATTCTACAGCAGTGGGAACAAGCTAATTACAAGAAAAAATGTTCTGAAGAATGCATCTTTTTCTGTTGTTTTTACCCAGCTGTCCAGGAAGAAACAAGTTGTGGGCTGGATGGATTTTCATCTTTTCATGGAAAGGATTTTGAACTGTTAAATGAGGGTTCTTTTGAATGATTCTGTATTATTCTAGGTGTAAGATGCTCAGAATGCAAAGCCAAACGTATTTTTTTATTTTATGTACTTGAAGAGATAATTAACATAGAATCATAGAATAATTAGGGCTAGAAAGGACCTTAAGATCATGTAGTTCCAATCCCACTGCCATGGGCAGCGACACCTCCCAGTAAACCATGCCACCCAAGCCTTTGTCCAGCCTGGCCTTGAGCACTGCCAGGGAGGGAGCATTCACAACTTCCCTTGGGCAACCCATTCCAATGCCTCACCACTCTTACAGTAAAGAAACATATGAGAAACATATGCTTTCACTACCTTCCTGAATTTTTTATGTGCTCCTTTTTATTTCACTGTTACATAATGCAGGCAGCTATGTAGTGGGCCATAAATTATTCTGTTTCTTTTGATGGTGTTACTACAGACACCCAAAGCAAGATAACGGTGTTCAAAATACGGGTCACTGCTTTTGCTTTTCTTGCTTTACGCATAGTAGAAAATAATACTTTTTAAACCTGTGGCTTGTAGAGTTATGGAAGGGTTTGACTCTTAGATAGTATGTCATTATGAATACTGTTTAAAAACTGAGAGTCTAAATAGATATGTGTTGGACTTTGGGGTTACATTTGGGGCCTTAAATAGTGAAACAGAGGGAAAATGGGGGGAAAAATCTCTCTCTGCCTGACTTCTGCTGGTTTTTGTTACGCAGCATTGCAGCATAAAGCTAGGTTAGCCAGGAGCAGAAATACCAACGTGAGTTACATGGGCAAAAGGGTAGATACAGTTGCAACAAATGACTGTGATATGCGCAAGCTCAGAGCTACTGCAGCAGTCACATCCAAGAGGGCATTCCTAGTGTCTCTGCTCTTGGATTTGCTTCAGGAGTCAGGATGGTGCTCCTGGAGAAGTCTCAGAGGGCCATACTGCTGCTTTTGCCAATTGATCCATCAAATCCCTGGCAGTCGGAGCCAGGATGCACAAATAGGCCTATATGCATGTATGTGTGATTGCATGGAAGAGCTGGCATCCTGTGTATAAGAGCATGTGCTAGGGATAGCAAATGAGCTGACCTTTCATTTTCTATAATAAAGCTTTAGAAATCAATGCATTAATGTAGACACGGAGGTAGTTGTAATGCGTTCTTTCTTCAGGTAACCTGAAATATGTTGAAACAGACACCAGGCTGGCAGGAGGGACAAAGAGAAACTGTTACCATGCTTCCAATAGATAATGGGCTCAGGCCGTATACTGGGTTAGGGCCTTGAAGAAAGTTGGCTGTGAAAAGGGACCCAAGGGGATTCTGAGTGAGGTATTTTGTTCCCCAAGCAGTCAGACCACATTAGTCTTCCACAGCATTCCTTTTGCTTCAACAGACTGGTGGTGCATGGGTTAGTGCTGCATTTACTGTGAGCTTTAAGAAGAAATGGTGGACAAATCTTGCAGCAGATAAGGGAGAGCCGGGGCTTCTCTGTTTTTATGCTTCAGTGGCCTCTAAGCTATGACAAAGTATCTGCTGCGACGAATGCATTGCTCAGGCAGCTCAGTCCATCTGCACTTCTGACCAGTATTTGAAGAGCTGACTCAAGCTGCTTCTGTTCCTCGACAAAGGCACAGGTAGGATTGTTGGTCTTGCTTCCTAGGAGTAACGTAGTTGGAGATTGCAAAAGAGCTGTACTGGGCTGGAGTGCTATTACTAGGCTAATTCTATTCGTAAAGCCTGCTTTGCAGAAACATACTTGATCAAGTCACTTTATGTCTCAAGAAGTAATAAAGATATGCTGAAGTAAGCTTTCTTTCTCCACATGAAGCTTCTAATTCCTATGACTGAAGTGAGCATCTGACTAATTAAGCCATCTTAAACTTAACAGCAACAAAAAATACTGAAGCAAAAATGAGATAAGATTACATGAGGTTCAGGAAAATGAACAGTTACAGCTGCAGGAGCCAGAGCAGATCTTCTTCTCTCCAGCAGATGGTAGGATTTTCTCAACTACAGACAGGCAACAGCAAGAAGAATCAGCCAAAACCTCATCTGTAAGGAAGCAATCTCCAGCAGTTATAGTCGTTGAGCACCTTAAAATAAACAAATAAAAATTAAAATAACTATCAATTATTTAAACAATGGTAGGAAATAAAATTCTACTGCAGGTGTAATTTAAGTCTTTGTTCACTACTGTGCTGTGAAGGAGCTGGTACATAAGGCAGCGAGGTTTAAAATCCAGACACCAATACAGATATTCTATGTATGTCTTTCGGCAAGGCACTCTTCAGTTACTTTTCCAGGTTTCTACCTATGCACTCAGTACAAGTCCCTCAAGAGATAAGGTTATATTCTTTGGGTGACTTTGTCTTTATTAGGTGCTCAGGTAAAATACAGAAGAGTTAGAATGATAATTAGGAATATGGACTGTAAGCAGGAACTCTTAGCTAAACTTTCAGCTGCTGTAACTGTACTGGTACAAATATAAAGTTGCAAAATAGACTTAGACATACTGTCCTCCTTGTAAAAAAATGTGTACAGGAATAACCTGTACCAGTAGGATCGATCTTTACTTTTTCGTAGAAACATAGAATAGTTAGGGTTGAAAAGGACCTTAAGATCATGTAGTTCCAACCTCCCTGGTCTGGGCAGGGACACCTCCCACTAAACCATGTCACCCAAGGCTATGTCCAACCCAGCCTTGAATACCACCAGTGATGGGGCATTCACAACTTCCGGGGGCAACCCATTCCAGTGCCTCACCACCCTTACAGTAAAAATCCTCATATTCAATCCAAATTTCCTCTAAGTTTGAACCCATTACACTTTGTCCTATCACTGCAGTCCCTCATGAAGAGTCCCTCCCCACCATCCCTATAATCCCCTTCAGATATTGGAAGGCTGCTATGAGGTCTCCATGCAGCCTTCTCTTCTCCAGGCTGAGAAGCCCCAACTCCTTCTTCCTATCTTCATAGGGGAGGTGCTCCAGTCCCCTGATCATCCTCATGGCCCTCCTCTGCACTTGTTCCATCAGTTCCATGTCCTTTTTATGTTGAGGACACCAGAACTGCACACAGTATTCCAAGTGAGGCCTCACAAGAGCAGAGT
>JASSUY010013412.1:29829-45582 GCA_032466535.1 Forpus xanthops | reverse complement strand
GGATGTGAGGAAGAAATTCTTTACTGTGTGGGTGGTGAGGCACTGGAATGGGTTGCCCAGGGAAGTTGTGAATGCTCCATCGGTGGTGGTGTTCACAACCACGTTGGACAGAGCCTTGGGTGGTATGGATTAGTGAGAGGTGTCCCTGCCCATAGCAGGGCGGTTGGAACTAGATGATCTTGAGATCCTTTCCAACCCTAAATATTCTATGATTTTATGATTGTATGCACACAAATACACATACTAGTTCATGTTCCATTTGGAATATTGAACTGTAATGTGTTACTAAGATCAGGCTTTCTGGTCCATGTTTCCACCTTCTTTCAAGCACCAGGACTGCAGAAAGCAGAAGGGCCTGCACTGTTTACAAGGTTTATATTTGTGCTTTCAAGAATTGGTGGAAAAATTCCAGTTGTTTCCAGACCTACCTGCTGCACATGCAAGGAAACAGTGCAGGAATGGTGTGTACTGGATTGGCCTCCTTGAAAATCTGCACCAAAGTATTTGGCATGAGGCTGACCTCAGTTTGGATCTGATGGACCAAAACACCAGTGGTGGAGTTGCTTACCCATATAGAAGGGAGTGCTGTCAATTGGAATTGTTCTTCGAGGGTACTCTGTATCCTCAGTTGTTCCTGAGGCAGACAGGGTAGATCAGCCATGGAGAAACAGATCTAGGCCTCTTCCTGGAGGAAGGGCAGGCAGTTCAGGGGTTCTGTCCATCCATGGAGGGCTCTGTCCAGTGGTGTGGATGAGAGAGGAGCAGATGGAGGAGTGAACCTGAGGCAGGTCAGCAGACAGTGCAGACCTAGCCTTCATGTGAGTCTCCTACTGCAGACTTACAAATACACAAAAACTCTTTCCTTGTATATTCAGCAATTGTTTCCCGGTGATAAGAGGACATTTTAGGGAGGAGACTACTTTCCCATACGCATCCCCCTTGTACCAAAGCTTTACCCATGACTTTTGTAATAACTAATCACTGTTAAAGAGTGCCTTTCCTCTTTGGTAGTGTTATTTAGCACAGGCTTCAATTAAACAAGCAAGCTGGGGAAATTAGGGAGTGGTTGCCTGGTAACCAGTTGCCTTGAGATCTGGAAAGATACAACAGATTTAAGGGTTAATCTTTGCAGGTGAACTCAGAAACGTCCAGGGATGTGCATGGTGGAGATTTTAAGCCAGAAAGATCTAGGACACAGTTCAGAGAAGAAGTAGAGTTCCCCCTGGGTTCTCTCTCCAAATAACACCATAAGAAGAAAGGTGTTTGTTTAGTTAAAATCCACGCTGATGGAAATTAAAGGAGAAGACAAACAAGACGCTGTTTCAGGGTACTTCCTCGTGTGTGGTATTTACATAATTTGCCACAGCATAGCAACATTTTCTAGTTATGCATCTCATTCGGAGTTCAAAGCTTGCCTAAAATAAGCTGCTGCACATGGCAGCATGGCCTACAAAAGATAGTGACTGCTTTTTGTAAACGTGTTCCCTGGGATAGCCTCATTTTCACAAGGTACCCACAGGTGTCAAAAGATCTGTTTTAAATACTTCAGAGTTTATTTCAAGAGAGCCAAGGCCTGCATAGAGCTTCTGGGAGCTTCACACCTCTGAAAATCAAGCCACAGTCGTGCTTCTTAAAAACATCCTATTCTGCCTTATCGAGTGTGTATTTTCCATTCTTTAATGCTTTTAAAGTAGTTTTAGAATTGGATAAATAGGGAAGAGAGACGATTTGTGTGATTGTGCATGCTACCTCATGAGAGTATCCGTAAGATATGCTGCTAAACAATCTTAAACTAAAGAGCATGCATCCAGATGTGGAGCTGAGTGGCCTTTTGGGAGACCTGTGTGCCTACTCCCAGTACAGGGAACAGCAGTGAAAAAGACAAGAACAAGGAAAGACGTGAGGGTACCTAAATGTGCTTCAGCCTATTTTACAGTGTCATCATGAAGAATCAAACTCATGTGCAGGTAGGCAGATTGATTCCCTGTGAGGGTAATCACGAGCAATACTGTGAAATCTTTTCTTTGCACATTAGCTGGTATGTGCAGTCTGCCTTCAATATGTACTAGTTGTTTTCTGTCTGGATATTAGAGTCCTTTTTTTCCTTAGTGATGAAAAGCACAGGGTAAAATTAATCCCTTCCACATGCTGTTGTTATTTCTTTGTGCTTATTTGTATTATGACAATATTTCAGAAGCCCTCCTTGAGGGCCAACACCTCGCTTCTCTCTGTGTTTTATGAATGTGGACTGCAAAGACTGCAAAAGATTACATGCTAAATATGTCAGAAAGCAGCAGGTAAATGCAACACATAAATATGAGAGAAAAATAAGACAGTAGCACTCTTAAAATAAGCCACAATCCCAACAAATCTGTCAAGCTTTTGTAGACATCATGCTAAAGGAATGTGTTTCCAGATTTCTTCCAAGAAGAAGGCATTAGGGTGCTTCAAACCAATTCTGCCCAGAAATGGGGCCCTCTTGAGAGACAGTCTTAATTGTGTTCAGAGGTTTTTGTGGCTGGGTGGCAGAAGCTGGTGTCCCTGGCAGAGGTAGGATCAGTAGCAAATAAGAAATAATGAGTAAAGATAAGCTCTGCTCAGAGCGACCTTGAAGGTCTTCAGGCATTTCTGAGTCTGCTGTTGCAAATATGAATCCATTATCATCAAAGCAAGGAAACAGAAACTAGTCTTCATGGCAGCACTTTGAATGGAAGGGAAGCAGGGCCAGGAGGGTCTCTGAAGTGTTAACAAGCCACAGCTGATGGACCCTGGCTCTCAGGATAGTCACAAGCTTGGACAAATTTTCATTTGGACTCGAGAAGTCTTACAAGGACATGCTGCCAGGACTCCAGTGTGGTTTTAATCTGTGCAAGATTGCCCAGGTCCTTGGTGGAGCACTGTACTGTCACATTTTACACTGATGACTGAATTGTTGTGCATCAAATTTGACATGCGTCAGGCCAGGTACAAGTACCGAAAGATCGCATGCTCTCCAAGCACAAGGTGTGCTCAGCGCTGTTTATGTAGGACCTACAGGCAATAAGTTTTTTAAATTAAATCACTTTGACCTAGAATGAGGTTTAATTAAATACTGTGCTAAACAGACTTAAACAAAAAGGCATTTAGTAAATCACTATGCAAATTTCAGTGCAATTAAAATTTGAGATCTGACGACTTTACACTATCTCTATAATTGCTTCTAAATGTGAACAGATCAAATAAGTACACTTTTTATTGTGTTTATTTTTTTTTCCTTGTGAAAGCTAAGTTTGCTAATGATTCCTTTGAATTATTTCTCTATCTGATCTATGGATTCACCGTTAGAGCGGGTGTCTTTGGGGTGGGTAGTTACTGGTTGCTTTGGATGTACCAAAGAAGTCTTGCGTAATACAGAGGTGACATGGCTCTCATTAAAGAAAATAAGATGAAGAATTAACTGAAGACAATAATGAAGAAACGATTTGTAACCAGAAATGTTGACTACTGGCTTTCCTGCTTAGGCTGGAGAGATTCAAAGGGAAAAGTACATGGAACCAATATAATAGAAAAATGTCCTCCATTTCTAGAATTGGAGTTTCTAGAACTGTAAGTGGACCAGCTCCGGTAGAGCAGGACTGCATCCAGTCCACCGAGAGAGCTGACTCACTTCATCTTTGAGACTAAGGTCAAGAAAGCACTGAGCAATATTCACTGTTTTCTAACCAGGAATGACCGACCCTCGCCCTGAGCGAAACTGAGATAAACAATCAGTACACATACAGTGAGAGCCTTTAATAAATGCTTGCAGTTAGGCAATATGGCCCCAGGTGTTGAGAGAAGTGGTTCTGCTCTGTGAACTGGTAAGGTCCCTCTGCACCCAGACCACACAGAGTCCAAAATGGATGTGATGTGTGGGACCAGCCTGTGGCTGCCTCTGCAAAACTCAAAGCTTAATAAAGCCAACGTATTTCTGTATTGGTAGCATCTGCTACTACTGCTCCTGCTCTGTAGCAGCTGATATGACCCAGCTGCGGATCAGCATTTATGAAGGAGCTAAGGATTATGTGCTCAATATCTTTTCAATGCATCCTGCTGTGAACTCCCTGAATTTCCAGGGAAGCTTCTGCAAATCTGAACGCTCCAGAATCTGCCAGCTCTCCCTCTTGCTCTCCTTCATGTTGTGCTGCCTCTCCTGCTGCCCTGCCTGCCCCTCCCTTACCTCGGCTTTTCAGCCATCCCCAGCCACCTCAAGAAGTGATTGTGATTTTTGCTTTCAGAGTAGCAGTCTGTGTCACAGGCGGATGAACAGGCGGGATTTGAGATGACCTGCAGAAATCTGGAGACAACAGAGTGTAGACATAGATAAAAATTACAATTGAACTTCTGTTTTCCGTAAAAGAAAGACCATGTGAAAACAATGGGCTCTCCCATTTACCCTCCAGATTGCAAAGGAACAGAAGGCAGTTGCTATTGTATTAAGTCCTTAAAAAAGATCTGACTTTCTCAGCATTTTCATAAATGAGTCTGACTTTGAGCTTGTGGTGGGTGGGTGGCTGCAGAGGTGAAAGGATGAGCATTATTTGCATAATAAAATCACAAGGGGAGTGAGTTTGCAAAATTAGTTTGTTTAAAATTCACCCATCTCACATGCTGGGCATAGGTGCAAAAGATTAATAATAAAAATAGTCACCTACAGCATATCAATTAATGGCAATGTCCAGAACAAAGAGCTTCCTTCCCTAGGCTCAGCAAAACCTTTGGAGAAGGGATACACAGCATGAACTGAGCATGGTTAGAGCAGGGACGGTTGGGAACAGGCAGCCCTATGCTCCCCTGCTGCAGCACTGAGCAGGAGCTGCTGTGGGGCTTGGGTCTGAGCAGCAGTGGTACCTCTGTTGAATGAAGGACATTGCAAGTGTCCTAAAGGATCAGCTCAAGTGTTCCAGGGACATGTGTTTGTCACTTTCTTCGTCAATCACTTCTCTGCAGCTGGTTGGCGCAGAATGGATGACAGGAGGGTGTTGGTAGTTCCAGGATCTTGTTGAAAATAACTGTTTCCTATTACAAGCATCAGTGACTGTAATGTTTGCAACAATGCCACTGCATTTCTGACAAAAGCTTGCTGGAGATACTGTGGTTTATTACATTTTTGTGTTCCATAGTTAGTGATGTGTTACAATTAAAAGGCCCAGACTGAAATGCACTAAGTTTTTTCTGCATGCATTGTATTTTCTAGTAGATAGTATCTGAGACTCCTACACAATATGAATATTTGGCCAAGGGACAGCAAGGATGTTTGAGCTCTTTTCTCCTAATGACGTGATCTACATCTTGCCTAATTTAAATGTCTACCTTCAGATGAGATGAGATGAGATGAGCTGTTACTCTCCATTGTGGAAGAAAGGAGGGTAGCCATCAACCACTTGGCTGTTCTGCTCTGTAGACATCTGCTATTGGCTAGATGAAGCCTATCCCGAGGGGATTGAATGATGGACTGAAAACATGTAGTAAATAGCTGTTCTCCTTGTATTGAAATTATATCAGTAAGGGGATGTCCTAGGAAGCTTCATAACAGAGATTAAAGTGCCTGAATATCAAAGTGTATGGGAAGAACAAAGGCTACTGTTAGATTTTAAATGGTTTATGGTTTTAATATACTATTTACAAATATTACTGGGTTTATTATGGTTGATGTTTTTTTAATCAAGTCCATCCCAAAAAGCTCATCTAAAAATTCCACAAGCAGCTTTGAATAGACAGGAGTTTTATGTTAATTACCATTTTGCTTACTTTACTGCTCTGTGAACCATTGATAGAACCTCTCAGCTCCACTAATAATGTTGGTTGTGTATCTACTATAGGATCCAGTAGTACTTTCCAGCACCTAGGTACGGCTACTTCTCAGCTCACTGTAGTGGAACACACACACATTTCCTCCTCTCAGTAAACTGTAACACCTCACTTTGCATACAGAGAAAGCCCAAATAGAGAATCACAAGGTCCTCCAGTTGGCCATCATAGAGGAATAATCATAGTATCATAGAACCATTTAGGTTGGAAAAGACTCTTAAGATCATCAAGTCCAACTGTTACCCCAGCACTGCTGAGTCCACACCTAAACCCTGTGTTCTTCAAATACCTCCAGGAATGATGATTCCATCACTGTCCTGGGCAGCCTGTTCCAGTGCTCGGTAAGCCTTTATAGGAAAAAATCTTTCATCATATTCAATCTAAACCTCCTCTGATGCAGCTTGAGGCCATTTCTTCTTGTCCTGTCACTTGTTACTTGGGAGAAGAGACCAGCCCCATCTCACTACATCCCCCTTTCAGGCACTTGTAGAGAGCAATGAGGTTCTCCTGAGCCTTTTCTTCTCCCCCAGATCCCTCAGCCATTTCCATTACACTGTGCTCCAGACCTTTCTTGTGCTCCATTGCCCTTCTCTGGACGCGCTCCAGCACCTCAGTGTAGTCTTGTAGTGAGGGGACCAGAACTGAACACAGAGTAATTGTGGGTCAGGTGCATTTTATAGCATGTTATTACAATATATTATAAATTGAGGTATGGTGATAAGAGTTCACCTCAGGCATACATCAACACAGATGGTATTATGACTTTAATGCCTGGCTTTGCTCCAAAAGTCCATTGTTCAAAGATTTATAGAAAAAAATCAGCACAAAATTTATAAGACAATGATAGATTTTCTTGCTGCTTTACTTTTGTCACCTTCCCATTTCTTGTCCTTCTTCTGAGCTGGTATATATTGTGTCTCTCTTCTACTTGCAGTTCCCCCACAGGCACAAGTGCTACATACCAGTCAGCTATACTTTCCCTTCTTCAGTAGGTTAGCTACACAAAGGTAATTTGCAGCTCCAAGTTGCAAATCAGTAGTAAATGGCACCTTAAGAGAGTCTGCACCCTGTAAAGAATCAGATGAATGACAGCTGAGGAACTCCATGGGCTGGGTTTGGAGTTGCTACGTGCAGGGACCTACTCAGAAGCAGCAGACAGGGTAACTGCAGTTACTGTCTGCCCTGCCTTCATTGAATGGTAAAGATCAATAGGTGCTATGACTAATGCTAAAAAAGGACCTCAAGTTGGGTAATTGTAGCTCCCTCCATTCAGACCATGAGTCTCCTGCTGAGGAACGAAGAAGCCAGGAAAAAGGGAGTACATCTAAGTTTAAAGATCTTTTCTAGGCAAATTTTACAGGTCAGAGGGGTGTCTCCACATGAGAAAGGCAGAGATGGGATGAGATGCCCAGGGTATGAGGTGAAGCTGTCAGAAGTATATGAAGATGGTGGCTCCCACAGCACCATTTTGAGTGCGGCAGGGAACCACTGGGCAGCAGGAATGGAAGACGAGCAGGTGGCAGGCAGATAATGTGTGATGTGGTCAGAGATTGGAGGATGAATTTCCAAGTGTCGATAGCATATGGATTAATAGATCGGCAGGATCTTGTAATCTAGATGCAAATCTGTAGATCTGCATTGATACAGCTGAGACCAAATACTGTCACTGAGAGAGCTACACAGATGAACAGGACTTAAAGAACTGGTGCAGCAGTAGAAGGGGCGGACAGAACAGCACATGCAAGTAAAATGAGGCTGGGAGAGATCATTCAGCTTAGTTACGCTGCTTTTGCTACATTCCCTCTACACCCTGGAAGGAATCCTGAGGAATGAGGCCAGAACAAGAACAATGACCCTAATTTGCCATAAATCCTCTCTTCTTGGCCCAGCTTTCTCTTGCTCATGCCAGTAGCATAACAGGAGATCATCTCCTGAGAGCTTTCCATTTACCAGCTTCTCAGAAGGTGAAGAACAACTGTGTTCACTGTGGAGGAGTATAAAATGTGGCTGACACCACTTATGGAGGAAAATCATTGAGGTAGTTTTTGTGCTGGAAATACACAACATAATAAATACACAGCCTAGATGTGGAGAATGCCTTCTTATTTATTCCTGATCTGGAAAAAGCATGAATGATGGCAAATACTGTCTGCTTCCAAAGAGATTTATCGCTTAATGTGGGCTTCTGAAGAAGGTATGAGAAGAGAATATAAAATGAAACACGGGTGTTTATAGTTGAAGAACATTCTCCCTAAGGGAATCAGCCCACTTTTTTTCTTTAATGAAAATTCAGTCAACTAGATAGTTAGTTAGCCCAAGGAAATGCTTTCAGTTATCAATTAAAGGGAGTATGTGTGTTCTGTTGCTTGAAGATGCCATATCTTAAAATGAATCAGGATGCTGGATAATTATCACTTTACTCTTTAATAAATTGCCGCTTTTCCTCCAGCAGTGGCTGTAGCAGCTGTTCAGCCACATTCATTAATGTGTAGAGTACAAGTTTTTCTTTTAACCACAAATATTAGGGCTAAGGTTGCTTTTTTAAAGTTAGGTTTTCAGCTGATAGCTGAGTACTGCAATCAGCAGGAGTTTCATCCATTTGCTGTTTAAGTATGATTTCACATAGAAGCAAATTTTGAAACATGGGTTAAGTTTGGGGTCCCCTTAATTATAAGATTGCTCTTAGTGCTGTTATAAAGACCTGAATTTTTGAGAGCTTACATTAAAAATACAAAATGGCTTGCTCGCTGATTAAACTGAGTGAATTAGAAAAAACATTTCTAGATGAAAATGCTTTTCCCTGAATATTAATAGGGCAGGGCTACAAAATATAATTCATTTATTGCACATTCACTCAGAATTTAAGCCAAAGCAGGGTTTTACTGTAGATGAAAAGATGTTTAAATGCACTGGTGAAGGTGGGGTTTCATTGATATTCACAATTGCTGGCTGCTTCAAAACTTGGTGCTCCTGGAGCACACAGGAATAGTGCTGCTGAAGAGTGGGGAGCTACATACATGGGTGAAAAACAAAACATTTAATTGTAATATTTGGTAGGATCTCCATGTGATAATGGCTAAGACAAATCTTTAAGCATAGCTTTTGCAGGGCCTGGGGCTAGGCTGTAGCTTTGGTCACTGTTGACATACTGACTGTTGGCCATCTTTTCTCTCAGACCATCATATCTCATCCTAAGCCTCCTATAGGTCTCTAAGTTCTCTTTCTGAAGTTTTTCTGAGGGAACTGCTAAGCGCTTCCAAATCTGTAGATTGGGGGCAAGATGCTGAACTGGTTGTCTACACATCCTAAGTGATGATGTTGAAGGGTGATAGGTAAAGAATAAGGATTTGAGGAGACTGTCCACATGTAAGCTCACAATATGGTACATTATGAGTTGAGTTAGCATTAAATGCATTTCTGCTCTATTCCTGAAGTTTTACACTGTTTTACTTAGCAAGTTAGATGCTTTCAAGTAAAATACAGCTACAAATCCTAAATAAATTGCCATTGCTGGAAGAAGCAATCACAGAAGAAAATAGCTGAGGTGGTATGAGACTTCTTGAAGGCTGACTAGTCCAAGCTCCCTGCTCAAAGCAGGGTCCTCTAGTGCAGGGTGCTAAGGGCTATGCCCAGTCAGGTTTGAATATCTCCAAGCATACTACTGACTCCATAACCACTTCAGGTAACCTGTTCCAGCGTTTGACCACCATCACAGTCAAAAGTCTCTTCTTATGTTTAAATGGAATTCCTGTATGTCAAATTCATGCCCACTGCCTTCTGACGTGTCACTGGGCACTGCGTAATGGAGCATAGCTCCATCTTCTCTACTTCTGCTATCACAAGCTCCTTCTCAGCCTTCTCTTCTCCAGAGTTGAACAACCCCAGCTCTCAGCCTCTCCTCATATGACAAAACATCCAGACCCTTAATAAATCCTCTTGGCCCTTTTCTGAACTCTCTCCAGTAAACCCCTCTCTCTTTTTGTCTAGGAAGCCCATCAGTGGATGCTCCACCCCTGATGTGTCTCAAGGGTGTTGAGCAGAGAGGAGGGTCACTTCCCTTGACCTTCTGGCAGCACCCTGCCTAATGCAGCCCAGAAGGCTGCTAAGCCTACATTGCTGCAAGGGCACATTGCTGGCTCTTGTTCTGCTGGGTGTCCACCAGCACCCCAGGGCCTTGTCTGGGAAGCTGCTTTGCAGATGTTTGGCCAAGGCATGTATTGGTGCCTGGGGCTATTCCTGCCCAGAGGCAGGAGTTTGTGCTTCCCTCTTCTGTAGTTCATGAGAACAATGACATCGAAAAAACAGCTTGTGAGACTCACTGGAGCTCAAGTTTGTTTCCTAAGGAGAAGTGGACAAAGCACATTGAGTGTTAAGTAAAATTAAAGGATCCAGTTGTTTCCCGTTGTGTGGTTAAAGCTTGTTCTCTAGACTCACAGACCAGGGACTAGTTTGCTGAACTGCTAATGTTTGGCTCCCACAATGAGATGTGAGTTTATGATTAAGAAACTCAAGCCTGGAAGTACTGGAAATATGTGGGTGCCATTTCAGGAGGTGGAATGTGGAGTGATCCATGCTTGTTCATGTTGGGTCATTTCTAGATGCAAATAGAATATGTTTGGGTACCTACTTTTTGTGTCTTTTTTCCGCTAGCTTTTTCTGTCCAGAAGCTTAAAGAACCCCTCAAAGATACACATTCATACTCAGATAAGCCCAAATGTAATTCAGCTTTCCCCAAAACTGCAGTCTCAATGATCCAGTTTTCCTGGCATTCACAGCCGGTGCTTGAAGGCAGTCTGACATGTTCAGTCCAAGCAAAGGTGAAGCACATACAATGAAAGACCTCTCATTGTTCTTAGCCTTAGCTGTGAAATAGTATCAAGCAAGTGCTGGCAAGTTTTACTTTGTGTGTTTTCAGCTTAACTGAAGTTTGAAAACAGACGAATGGAATTGCGATAGAGAGGAGAAACCTTAATAAAAATGAGAAAAGGTGCGAAAAGTGTTATGAATAAGCATCTGCTCAAGATTTAAGGTCATTATTGTTAAAGCTATTAAGATACATAGACATTGTATGCTATTGAAAATTTAAATATTGATGTTAGATAATAGTAGGGCTAAACTTTTTTTTCCTGAGAATCTCTCTCTCCAAGAAAAATGCTTGGCAGGGTGCTTGTTAAACACAGGGCTAAGAGAGGTCCCTTCTGCAGACTGTGCAAATGCACTCAATAGTTTGTCATCTGAAAGTGTACGGAAGGAATGCCTGTAATTTAGGGAAGATCTCATGACAAAATGGCTTGGAATCATTCAGTCCCAGTATGCCTTCTCCTTAGTTCAAAGTTAGCCAAGGATGGTGGAGGAACACGATGCATCAGTGTTCACTTCTGCCTATCCCAAGTAATTTCAGTTAAAATCAGATTTTTTTCTTATGTCACCTTAAGTTTACAAACCCCCAGAATCACACATCACGTCCATTGCAGTGTTGATAAACCAGTTGTGTTTCCTGTTAGGTCTCCTTTAAACAAAATCCATAATAACTCTATTCATCAACACCACTGTAAATATAAAAACACGTGCCATTGTCTGTCCTAGGACCAGTGTTTCTCTGTGTTCTTTAGGAGTGTAACACTAAGCCCAAAGAATCCAGATTTCTTGGCATGATAATGTATATTCCAAAAAATGCTGCCTGGAGTTGGGACTTGTTTTCAACTGTTTGGAAGGGGCTTGGGGAAGGAGACAGGGAGCATACGGGGATGGCTATCTTTCTCAGACTGTTGACTGAGGCTTTGAGAAACTAAGTTCACACACAGGAGGCACAACTTCACAGCTCTGCTCTTCACCGGTCGCTGTCAGCACATCTTTCAGAGGCAGTCAGCGCAGAAATAGGCAGGTTTGGTGCTCACCACAGATCCCATCCTAACACCATCTGATGAAAACAAGAAACCCTGGGGGCAATTTGTGCAAGTGGATTTAGCAAATGGGTTGTGATCTCACCTGCAGTGCCTGTAAAATGCTGCCCAGTGTCATTTTGTCAAAGTATAAGGAGGAAATGGAAAATATGCATATATTCTTATGAGAAGATGCAACCTCATATTTAGATCAGGCTTTTCTTATCCCACAAGTTTTTGATTGAATTATACAGTTACACAATCCCTAGGCAAGACCAGCTTTGTGTTTTACAGTTTAAAAATGTATGGGGTTTTAGCATGCATTTTAACTTCATTTCTGCTTGCTGCAAAGCAGGGCCTAATTTAGATTTTTCTTGGGTTGAAATGAAAATGATTCCGGCATTGCTGGAACTTATTTGGCCATCCCTGGCACAGACTATGGAGAACTGCATGAGTCTGAACTTCTGTATTGAATGGTTTTTGGTTTTTTACCTTCCTTGAAATGGCAGTTTGTAGAACAAGTGATTGAATGCATTTTTTTGCATGCACAATAATGAAAAGCTGCTGATGCATTGCAGAGAACTGAGAGCCTTTGCATCATCATAAACCAGGTCTAAGCAAAGAGTTTTTAATAATCAGGCTTTCATGTTTTCTAAAATTATATCGTCTCCTTAATTCAGTTTGCTCACCAGAACTAGGATATATATATAGTGAAACCCTTTTGGTTGTTCTCTGGGATGGGAAATTTATCTTTGAATGGTAGTTCTGTTTTATTTTTCTGCTTTCAGATTCACTGCTAGCAATTTAATCCAGGCTTAGCTGTAAATGAACGTATGACTCATTCTCTAGGTGGCAATTTGAAAAGGAAGTCTTTACATGTGTTGCTTCTTATTGTTTTACTTCCTTTTTAATATTTCAAGGTTTGATTTCTATATTAAAATACTCTGAAAGAGAAACAGTATTCCCCCAGAGCTGGCCACTCATCACTGACCACAAAAGTCACTTGTGTTGACAGAAATGTCTGCTGATCTTTGAGATGTATTGACGTTTTCAGTAAATTTTGCATTGCATAATTGTGGGAATGGCTTTTTCTATTCCCATTTTGCATATCTTTAGTACAAGTTGGTCATTTCTGAGAGGAAATTTGAAAAAGTTCAAGAAAAGCAACAGAAAAAGCACTAGAGGACAAATATCATTATAGGAAGCTTTGAATTGTTGTAGATCTCAGTACCCAGAATTACTGTGCTGCTTCTCTGAATCAGTTGTTTTCATTTAATACACTGGAAGAAAAATTAAGCCAAGAGCTTTTGAAAGTAACCCCACCACTCTCCACATATTTTAAGCTCTCTAATCAGAACAGCAGTTTAAATATTGTTAAGTTTACTGACTTAATCATAAAATGTTGCAATACAGAAGCAAATGCAATCAAGAACAAGGAACTACCTCTGATTCCATGAAAGAGCACAGGATATCAACTGCATTACTTCCTCCAGGAGGAATCTTCGAACTGAAAATATTTCTACTTATACTGGGTTAAAGCAGGTGAATTTAAAAATAAACTGTGATTGCTGCAATCACTGCAGAAGTTTACAGAATATCCACATTGCATTTGAGTTCCTTACAGAATAGCCACAGTCTGTTTTTTCTCTTACAAAAAACTGATTTTCCAGACTTTTCTATAGCTCTTGCCTTGCTTAAAAGTCTGTCTGCATGACTTGCTGCCAGAGGTAGCATTTCAGCCCTCAAAATCTTAAAACTGTGGCCAATCATATGGTTTATCATGACTGTGACAATAGTTGGTGTTTCTCTACGAGCTACTGCATCTCAAGGCAAGGTGAAATTATGAGTTTTCAGCTTTCATTAAGCAGTGCAAAAGAAGTTTCTGCCCCTTCATGGTCCAGAGAGAACAGCTTGGAGATGCGACTCTTAACAACTGAAAAATCAGAAAGCAGATCAATCCCTCCTATCGATTTTTCACCCAGCCTCATGTTTTCTGGAGGGGAATCTGACTCTTGTCTTCTGCCCAGACTGACAATATTGCCAGTATTCCATGCTCTCTGGCAGTGCATTTTATCATCTGGGATGGGATTTTATCATCAAGGTCAGGGTCTCAAATTTTATATGAAAATAAAACTATTGATGGGCAAAATGAGGGTTAAAACATGGAAACAGGAGAATACTTTGAAAAGTAATTGTGCGTGTGAGCATCTGTTCTTAAATGTGCCCTGGAAGTTCCTTTTCTTAGGATTAATGACCTGTATATGTATAAATGTGTGTTCACATAAGAACGTATACATATAAATGCATATGTGTGTGTGTTTGTACACACCTATAAGTAGTCTTGCCGAAGAAAAGACAAACTGCATGATCCTGCATAAGGCCATATCAGGTTTTTCTCAAGAGCTTTGATAGCTCAGACACAGTCAGGATTCCTGTCCTTTTGATATTCAGTGCTTGGTTTCACATGATACATCCAAACTCATCTCCTCCAGCTAGGAAAGAAAAGTACAGGGCAAAGTTTTGCTGTAATTATAGATGTAATAAACCACTTTTATATTTCTTCAGAAGCATTTAACTGAGAACACCCATAAGCTCAGATCCAGCAATCTACTATTTTAAGATTGCCCAGAGCAAGTTAATTTTAGGTTTAGTGCTTTGTAATTTAACTAGAAAACTGCACCTAAAATTTAAAATTGAGTTTTGCAGACATTAAGACGATTTGCTTCTGTGAGTTTATTATTATTTATAGCTGAAGTGTTTAATAATTTGCTGTGTTATGTGCACAGAACTACCACTGCAATCCTGGTTTAGCTAATGATAGTTGGTGGCATCTTTGTTTTTACTCCTGGGCTGTTTTAGAGATGCTATGCTGTGATCTTACGCTGATCTTAAAGAGATACAGCCAGGAATTAGAAGAGCAATACCTCCTCTACACACAAGCTCCAGAAGTGTCAATGTGGTAGTGCTATGACTTAAAGCAGGGATTTGGAAAGCTGCTGCAGCCTCCAGGAGCCAGGGGTTGTTGCGAGGGGTTGGTGAGAGGTGACCAAGACAAGACCAAGTGTGGTCAGCAGGCTTCCAGGCACCACACAGGACCCACACCTCCAGACTATGGGTATTTCTGAGAGGGCTGCAGAACTGCTCATGTTTCAGAGTTTCTGGCTAAATCTGGAGGAAAACATCAGTCCACAGCTCAAGACTAATCTAACAGTATGGTCCAAATGCTTCCACTAGTAACAGCCCTGCCTTCAGCCCTGTCTTGAGAAGGCTCAGGCTTGTGTAGGTCCTCCTGCTCCTACAGGAGTCTCATCTGGTGAAGCAGAAGACTGAGACATCCACAGCTGTCTCACCCCATCCGAAAGAGGAGTAAGTTCTCTAAAAAGCAGTCACTGAATTGCCTTTATTTGCACATATGAAGAGAACAGAGAAAGAGGCAGGGGAAGGATTAACTATGGCTTTCGGTGTACATGGCACAGAAATGTGAGCTAAGTCTGAGCAGAACATTCATGAGACTGCTCTCGGTTTGACTGGAAATGTGACTGGTTTATACCACAGGCTTTCCTGCATCCGTCCTCTGGCAGTGGAGATGCCGTGCTGTTAAATTTAACTCTCCTGCTTGGAAACCTGGAGATCTGAAAGTGTCTTTCCAGACAAAAACATCGTGCCGGATGAGCTGTAACATTTGCAGTGCATGGAATAGACTTGCTTCATCTGCCTGCGGGTGCCTTACAGATAGGCTACATCCGAGAGGAAACTAGTTAAGTTTCCAGGGAGGAAAGATCCAGGGAGGCAGAAGAAAACAGGAGGCAAAAAAGAGCAGGATGAAGGCCTGTGTGACTTTGTATTTTACTATATAAAGTAGACACAACTTTATAACAATTTTAAAAAGAAATACAAAAAAAAACAAACCCAAAAACAACAAGGGAAAACTGGAAGGAAACACGTTTAAACAGCTAAAGGTGAGTCAGCAGGCAGGAAGCTGATGCACATGACTGGTGAGATTATCATTAAATCTTTTTCACTACTTCTCCTTCCCCCCCCC
>JASSUY010013412.1:0-29789 GCA_032466535.1 Forpus xanthops | reverse complement strand
ACACCCACCCCCTGAATTAAGTATAAAGCTTTCCTGGAGTCCAGAATTTCCCTCTGTCCTGTGGAGAGGCTGGCTTCTCCCTTGCAGTTGGCTGGGGGATTTTAAAGACCTAAACACTTATTAAAGCTCACTCACTAATTATTAGCTTCAGGAGAGAATAACTTTGATTTCACAATAAGCATTTTCAAGGCCATTTTTTCAGCCTTGAATATGCAGAAAGGATATTCAGTACCTTCAGTCATGAGTGTCTAAGTGATAAGGTAATACTGTAGGGCCTGGATTCATAGCATCTGCTGAGGCACCAAATACCAAGGATAACCACGCTTCTAATGGAGAAGCACCATCATTAATTCAGGGATCTAATGTAATTAGAAGCAATTAATAAACATCATTAATCAAGGTACAAATTAGGTGAGGTGACTGCATTTGTAAGGTCGGACTGTGGTTGATCTGATTTCTGTATGTAATGGAGGAAAGAGGACTCCAGAAGTCCTCCAGCTTCCTTCCAAAGATCTCCTGTAAGGTACCTTGCTTAGCTACCAGTGCAAAACCCCTCACATCCTTAATTCAACCTGTCAGTCCAGCGTCTTTCACAATAGCTACTCTTTTACTGGGGAGGTGGGGACCTGGGTTCTGGGGGTTTTTTAATTCCTTCTTCAGAGCTGTAGTACATGATAGAACGGATGGAAACACATGCACTGGCAAGCCTGCTGCGCTAATCCTCATGGGATGCCCAACTGCCTTGTTTCCTGAGTACATGGTGTTCATCAGCGTAGGTTGACTGTGATGCAACTCCAGCCAACACCCTGCGTGCTTCATAGTCTTGACATAACTTGATTCCAGGAGTAACTAGAGCCAAATCTGCTTTACCATTTCTCCTTTCTCGTTTACACTTATTCACCTCAATATCGTGCCCGCAATCCAAATTTGTAAAGTCAAACCACAGCTCAGGAGAGGAAGGTGTGGCTTTCTGCTTTGTTCTTCCAGATAGACCTGAAATAGGAGCAAAGAGAAGGCAAAATTTTTCTTCCTTTAAAGAAGATGCGTCAATTTGAAGCAGTAGGTACTCAGTAATGTCCATCAGCCTGTTTAAGCAAAGGTCCTACTGACTTTGAGTTCAGGTTCAGAATGCTGTTCATGGGCAGTAATGGAGATTTCCATGGGAGAATCCTAATATCACATTTTTAAGCCTTTGAATTTATTAAGTGGCCCGTTTTCAAGGTAACACCACTGAGCTCCTATCACTTGGGTTTTAATACAGATGTATGAAACAGTTGAGAGCTGCTGTAGGTTCAGCATTGCTTAAACAAAAAAAACAAAACACAAGAAATACCAATACAGCCCTTTTCTGAGACCCTGTTTTGCATTGGCAAGGCACAAAATGCTGATTTCTGCTCACCTCCAAGCAAAGGGTAATAGCAGATGTTATGTTACTGTAATCTCACTGATGACTATTTTTACAAAACACACTACATTACATTTACTAGTACATGATGAAAGGGCATAAATAATTTAAACAACAGTTGTCAAAATAAATGAGCAAAGTGCATTTTGTGATAAATTACACTTGCTTTTTTAATGCGTTTCTCAGTTGCAAAATTCAGCAATTTGCTGTGGATCTCCCAATCATTACAGTGAATTAGCAAGCCTCTACTCTTCTCCTGGCCATAATTTTAGTCTTAACTAGAAAGGAATTATTTAGTGTCATTCTGGCAAGGGTTCCTTCTTAATATTCTTCTACAGCCACAGTCTTACAGTGTAATCATGTAAGTTATGTATGTATCGTGGTGACTTGGATTTTAGAGCTGAAAGCTGATATGGATAGTAAAGGATTTCAGCTAGCATAAAGATCTAATTGTTTTAAATTGAGTTTAGCAACAATTCATATCATTGGCTGCTTCAGTCCTTCCACTGGCATGCAAGTGCCAACCAAATATATAGTTGCTTAAGGAGTGCATAATGGGAAGTTATTTTTTAGAGGTCTAATACCAGCATTAATGTATACACGGAGCATACATTCACTTAATTTGTCGGCTGGCTTGTGTTTAGGGCATAACTTACATGATGGAACTCTCTTATTGTCAGCCTTCATATATATATATATATATATACATATATGCTTGTTCTCCTTTGTAATTGCCCAGAATTATTTTTCTTACTTCCTTTTTCATGAACCTAAAGGGTGTAGACACACAATTGAGTGTGTCTACAAAACAGCAGTGAAGTCATTTTTTCCCTACCATTCTGTGGGTATCTATGATGGGGTTTTGTTTTGTTTTGAGCCGGGCTTATTTAGAGAGAGAAAAGCCATGGCAGAAACCCCACAAGAATTGGCAGTAGGTTTCAAGTGCAATAGGAGTAACTAAAGTATTTTTTTAAAGAGTTTGGCTTGCATGGACTAGTTATGGAGATGAAGGTATGCTGTCAAATAAATCATCCCTGGTGAAGTATCACCATTTTGGTTTTACCTTGAAATCAAAGAGCTGATTTCCCAGAAGTGTTACTCAGAGTAAGGAGAGACAAAAGACATGTTTAGATGCAGACTTGTGGGGGTAAGTCTGGCATGCATCGTGACACACAAAGGATGAACTGGAATAGTGAAGAATGTTTTTGTTTGGAGCTGCTGACAGTGTGGGTGTATGCAGTAATCAGTGCCAACACAGACAGATAAGACAAATATCTGATATCTAGATATCTAGATAGGTAGGTAGATAGGTAGGTAGATAGATAGATAGGGGTGTTTTCCTGATTCATCCACGTGGGACAGATTTGGGGAAATAAACCTCAAAAACAAGACCTTCATTTAAAGGTTGTCATGGTTTAAGCTGTAACTCATGTAGTTCTCTCACTCAGTCACCCCTCTTTCTTCCCCCCAACTCGGGGGGGGAGGGGGGAGCAGGGTAGGAAGAAGAATCGAAAGAATGTAACTCCCATAGGTTGAGATAAGAACAGTTTAGTAACTAAGGTATAACATAAATCACTACTGCTACCACCAGTAATAATAATGATAAGGGAAATACAAGGGAAGAGAATACAACTGCTCATCACCGGACGACCAAGTTGTGAATTGAGCTCTATGTTCCTGCGCCAAATTTTTACATCCTGGGCATGATGTGCTGTGGTATGGAATACCTCTTTGATCAGTTTGGGTCAGGTGCCCTGTCTCTGCTTCCTCCTGGCTTCCCCTCCTCCCTGGCAGAGCATGAGAAAGTCCTTGGTCAGACCAAACATTCTAAGCAGTAACTAAAAACATCAGTGTTATCAGTTCTTGTTCCCAGGCTGAAAGTCAAAAACACAGCACTGCACCAGCTACTGAGAAGGAGAAGAATGGCTGCTGCTGCTGAACCCAGGACAAGGTACAAATGGGATCTTTTCCCATCTAGATATCCTACCTTAAAACTGAATTTAATGTTTCTGTTGGAGTGAGAGACTGGCTATTTATATAATTTGATTTCACATTCGATATTAAATGGCTGAAAGTTTGCAGACTGTTCCAAAAATGTAACACAGGGAAAGGGTATCTGATGACACTAGAAACCAGCTGCTGGCTAACCCCTGATGCAGCAGGGTTACAGGTGATGCTTTTAGGTGCTGGAAAAGTCATTAATTCCTCAATTACAGTGTATCTATTCATTTCTGTGCATAAATTTTGGCCTCATCTTACACTAAGAAAATTCTGTGGGCTGGGGATGTAAGACCATAAAGTCCCAAAGACTAAAAGTATTGGAAGCTACTGTCCATTAGGATGGATGTGCTTCTGGGTGGTGAAAGCTCCATTAATGCCAGTCAGAAGAGGCTGAGGTGATTTTGCTTTGCAGTCACAGGACATTTTACAGCTGGCAAATAGCTAGTATCATACCTTCACAGGCTTTTATTTAGGGAAAGGAGAGGTCGAAGAATCAAAGCACCTGTATGGAATTAACAGGAGAAATGGTCAACAGGGCACAATTTCCATTTCAATCCTCCAAATCCTTTGTCTGGTCCTTAAAATATTAAATAAAGATTTTAACACAATTTATAGCCAGCCCTGGAACTAACAGTGATTTATCATAGCTTGGTATTATGAAAGGAGTCTTGGCTGTTCCCAGCACAATCAGTAATCGTGCTACCATGCAGAGGAGTTAGCACCAGCCAAGCTACTACAGAAACCTCTACAGAAATGACCCAGGGAGACTGCTTCTCACCTTTCTAGTGGTTGCCATGATCTTCCAAAGGCAAAGTTGCCAAACTAATTCTGTCTCTCACAATCAGACTCTATAAAACATTTTTAGAGTGTGTTATTACTCATCAGTATGTAAAAATGGCACCGCCTTACTCAAAAAATCTGTTCCCTGTGTGTATTCAGATCCATACATTCAGCCTTGGTTAACTAAAATAGTTTTGTTAACTTTTTTTCCCCCTTAGGTCTGTAAATGCAGTGCAGCTCACAGTTCATTTTATTACTTCTTAACTGAGATAAGCAGCTGGACAGTTGAACAGTTGGACTAGATGATCATTCCAACTGAACTATTCTCGTAATGAAAACTTTGCTGTTATGCATTACTAGATAAATTTTGAGGCCCTGTCTACCTGCAGGTACCTCTCAGGTTTCTCCATGTTCCCACTGTAGCCAGCAGTAAGGCTCTTCCTGAGAGTGATCAGGTTTGGGGCTGAGGGACAGCAGGCAGGGACGGGTTCTGCACTCACTGTGTAAGCAGTCTGCAGGCGGCACCGTAGGTATCAGCAGTAGGTGTCTAAAAATAGTTGGATGAATCTGGGCCACTCTTTCATTTTCAAGACCTTTGCTGTACAGCAGACCAAAAATACCAAGCATGGTAGTTAGACTTTGGGTTTTATGTGTTATTGTCATGGGTTCTCCTTCTTGGTAGCTGGTGCAGTGATGTGGTTTTGATTTTGGGCCTGAGATCAACACTGATAACAGCAGTGTTTTCAGTTAGTGCTTGGTAATGTTTTGCCTGACCAAGGACTTTCTGAGCCTCATGCTCTGCCAAGGAGGAGGGGAGTCCTGGAGGAAGCAGAGACAGAACACCTGACCCAAACTGACCAAAGAGGTGTTCCATACCACAGCATGTCATACCCAGGATGTGAAACTGAGAGCAGAGACCTGTAAGGGTGGGGATGCAGTGCTTGGTTGCATATACTTGGTATACTTGGTGAGCTGTTGTATTCTTTCCTCGTATTTCTCTTGTCGTTACTATTGGTGGTAGCAGTAGTGATTTATGTTATACCTTAGTTACTAAACTATTCTCATCTCAACCTGTGGGAGTTGCATTCTTTCGATTCTCCTCCCCATCTCCCCAGGAATGGGGAAGAAAGAGGGGGGAGTGAGTGAAGAGAACTGCTTGAGGAGCTTAAACCACGACAGTTATATATAATGTAAGTGAATAATGTTGTGTGATGAGGAGCAGATGTCAGTGATACTTCTGTCTTGGTCTTTGGTAGATAATTCATTGTGGTTTCAGAATGGATCCAGATCCTCACCACAGATTTTAAAGACCATTTGGAGAGATCCAATTAAGTTTTGGGTGTCAGAAGCACAGAAGGCTGTGTCTTTGCCTTGGCTTTAATGGAGAACATTATCAGGCTTTGTAGAGGCTGCTTCAGAGATTCTGGAAGCAGAATCTCAGAGCAAGGGGTAGAAAACAGGGTCTCAGAACTGTTTTTCATGTCTGATCAAGTGAACTGGAGTTGTGCAGAGATATTAGCCACTCAATCATGAGCTTGTATCCTGGACACTTGTCCTGCAGGCAGTCTGCTCTCTGGGAATAGGGGTCATTTTCTTTAAAGGTCGTTGCAAATGATATCTCAGCATGATGGTATGGATGATTTGCTGGATCTGCAGAATGTAGCTATTTAGTCATGATCACTTGTAATTATTTTATATATGTAGTCATGACTGATAGACTTTGTGATATATATATGGCATTTTAGCTGGAGATATTATAGACACATAGCCTATCTGGATCCTAGACAGAGAAACTGTCTATACTTTGCATTTATTGGGCAAAAAGTGGTTTAAAAATGTTGTCCATGTCTACAAGCACCTCATGTTGTCACACCAGAGATGATGGCTGTCTAGTGATAGACACGGTGAACTCTTTGTTCATGAGCAAATGAGTATGCAATTGTGCAGTTGGTTTATAAAGCACGCTTGAATGAACAGCCCTCGATAAAAGCAAGATAATCACCATTCATTAAAACTTGTTTTAAAAGAGCATGTACATATATAGACTCTCATTTCTGTATCTTCTACGTTAACTCCACATCAGTGTCATTAATGAAACTGAGTAATTTGCTGTTAGCTGACAATGTGTTTACTGAGTATCTAAATTTAAATATCAGAACTATAACTGCAGAGCATATTTTTCCCATGTACTTTCTTTACAAATGGCGTATGCCCCATTTGTCTAATGCCTACTTCTGTGATTGTAAAATAGCCAGGTTCCATAAAGACAACTGAATTATATATTTGCATACAATACTGCTGTGGCTCTGCAGAAGCCATTTTGGGCTCTTCAACACATACAGGTTCTTTCATTGAAATGGTTTGTTATTTCACCAGCAGTACTGCAGAGCTGTTCCAGTCTTTTGCTTGGAAACAATTTTTTCATCATTCTACTCCAATTGCTGCAAATGAAGTAAATAATATTTAGTAAAATAAGCAATAAAAGACCATAAAAGAAAGTACTGCTAATGTAGTTTTTCCTGCCATTTAAACCCATGGGATTTTTGTAAGTAGAATTTCAAAGTCTTTGGGTAGAAACCAGCCTTTAGTTAAGTGTTTGAATAGCACAGTGGGACCCCGATTCATGGCTGGGCACTGACAAAGTAACACTACTAAATATAGCAGAGTTGGGCCCTCCAGTAGCAAAAGAAAAGTCGGAGAATGCATAATGTGGAGAAATGCTGTGGCTGCTGCCAGTGGGTCTGCTGCCCCTATTGTTATTTAAAACCAGAATTAGCTGTGCCTGTTATCTACCGCACAGTCTATCCATTTGCAGGCTGCTGGCTTCATTCTTTATTACCTTTCTAAATCGAGTTAAACGTCAATGTTCTTTGAGAGACCATAGTCAGCATTAGGGGAAACACAAGATAGGACTCCAAGTTATGAATACTTCAATTGCAGAGATGGCTGAAGAGGCTCCTGCTGCTGCCCGCGGTGTTCCTCCCTGCTCCCTGCCAGGACTGCTCTAGCTATGGTGGAGCAATAAAATAGATTTGGGAAATGAAAAGGTTTAAAGCTTTGGTCTAGCTTTTCTCATGGGTTTATTTCACAGGTCCATTGTACTGTACAGCAGGGTTGGCCCAGCAGTGGGGCAGGGGAGGAAGGGAAGCAGAGTTGGAGGACCACCTCTGTCTCCACCATTTCATGATTCGTCACAAGGAATCCTGCTTCCCGTCTTATGTGCGTGCCTGAAGCAGAGCCATGGTCTTCAGCTCACAGGCAGAAGGGGAATATCTTTCCATTGCACAAAGGTGCAAAGGGAAAGCTGGCTTAATGGTGAACAGAACGATTCCCATTAGGTGTCCTGAAGGGACACACAATGAGCATACAAAAATATCATGTGGAATTTGCATAGGTAAGGATATTCTCAAACTCAGCAGTGCAAATACCATATATTTTGGCATAGGAAGCTACAACACAAAGGAAAACTTGCTTTCCACTTTCCAGGAGAGAAGGGCAGAACTATTGGATCACCTTTCTTATATACCAGCTTCAGCAATCTTACTTTTTAGCCAGATATATCACAGTTTTTTTTACTGGTTAAACTCTTAAGACTTAGAAGCAGAAGCAAAAAGGGTTTTTTTTTTTTGAAAGATGCTTTTACTTGTTATTTTTCTTTTAATACATAAAGCCATTAATATCTGCAAGATGAAAATCTGAGCTAGATTTATGGCAGTGTATTCAGAAGTGCTCAGTGGAGCAGCCTGGTCTGTGTAACACTAACACACAACATCTATGTTCAATGAAGAAACACCTTTCAACGATATCAGGAGATGTCATTTCCTGAGATATTAGAATGAATGTCTCATCTGGAATCTGGGCCAAGAGGTTAGAGACAAAAGTTCTTGTTGGCAGGCGGTGCTATGGTGATCACAGAGACGTCTCCAGGGTGCTCCATTAGGACTGCAGATACAGTAATCTCACAGGAGCCTCTAACCAGAGAAAGCTGTAAAAAACAGGTGGGCCTGAGCTGTAGCAGCATGTTATAGTTACGCCCTAGTGAGGTGAGATCATTTCTCTTTGTAGTCTCAGAACTGAAAGTAGAAGCTGAATGACAGTATCATTAAGAAGTTGGTATTTAGCGCGTTTACAGCTCTCCTGGTTCCCACCCTTTGCAACCAAGCTCCAGAATCCTGAAATTTAGGACTGTCTTGGAGAAAAACCCTTTGTTAGTGGGGTGAACTTGGTGGCAGGTCCTGAATGTCTCACTCTGCTTTTCTGACAAGGCTGTTGTTTAGTTTTGCAGTCTCTGCAATATCATCCATTTTTTTCCATTTAGACATTTTATCAGAACAATGTTTAAATACAGCCTTTTCAGGAAGGCACAGAAGCTTCTATCTGACCTCCTATCTAACCAGTGCCAGCATCCATTCCTTCATGATGCACTCATCCTGGTGCAGCCTAAACAGGGAGGAGCAGAAAATGTCCTGCCAGTGTTTATTATTGGGCAGTCTGTGATAGTGGCTGGGCTTGTGAAACAAATCTGATGGTGTTGCTACCTGAGCAAATTACAGCGAGGCTACTGGAAGACTGAGTGTCAATGCTGAAAATGTGTTGCATCCTCTTCTTCAGTGACCATGCATCAAGCTGCCTTGCACTTACCACGGGATAAGGGCAGACACATGGACGATTAGAGTAGAGCATCTGTTCTGCTTTAGATCCAGACGCCAGTTACCTTGCAGTAATGTGTTCACGGAGGCATACCCTTAATTATCCTAAATACACAAAATGCATGATGCAAACTGAAGATTTCAGACATATGGACATGCCAGAAGCTTCAAATCTCTTGTGGGTGAGGCTTTAGAAATGTCTCAAGGGGTTACCAGAACTTGTTGCAGCCCCAGGTCTGCTTTTGAATGATGTGTCAGCACTCGTTTAGGATAAATAGTAAAAGACTTGTAAGAATCATCAGAAAACATTTTCACAAGTAACTCGGAAATCAGAGTCTTGGTGACTTCTAAGGAGACTTTGGTGTGCAAATCACTTGGGTTTTTAAAAGATCTTGTCCCTCTTCTTTCTAGCCAAAAGCTGTTCCATGATCCAGTAGCAAAAATTCTTCCTTTCTTCCTCCTTCCTGCCTTCCACAAAAAGTGAATTAGGATCTGTACTTTCCTGGCAGTGGAAGAGAAACATCACATCCCATTAGGTCCCTGATTTTGGAAGCACAGAAGTTTGTCTGCACAGGAGTTACGATAAACTGTTTGGCCCAAAAGAAAATGGTAGAACTTCTCCAGTTACAAATACCTATCCACCTAATTGCCAACTATAGCTAAAATATGGAAGGTGTTTAATAATAAGCAAAAGATGTTTTTTGTTTACTCTATTTTTGCTTACCTATGTGAATTCCTTTACTCCGACGTCCGTTGGTTCATATATTGGTTGTGGAAATGGAAAGCAAATCAGTGGCAAATAGAAACAATTTGGCAACATGGACAAAATAAATTATGCAGCTGCAAAATTATACCAATAGTACTGTGTAAATAATTCTGCTAAAAAACTTCGGTACTTTGTGGATTGTTTGCAGGAAGCATCTCATTATCTCAGTTGTGTGTATGAATTTCTAAGAAGATTATGTAGTGTGTAATTTCCTTGTCAAATTCCTATATCCAAGGCCTCAAAGGAATTTAGGCCTCTTATCCCTCACTGGAATCTGTATCATTCTTGATATCGGTAGAAATGTAAGCATTAAACATGCTAATCCTGATCATTGCAGTGCCTACATTTCACATGCTAATTGGAAATTTTAACAATCAAATTAAGCATGAAGCTGCAACTCCTGTCACCTCTTGTTTGCCTTTTAATTGCTGGATACCTACTTTGAGCTCACCATTCAGCTTTCCTGATAATCAGTGAAGAAGGGAGCTGCCAAAGAATCATTTATCCACTATGACAAGTGAGTAGATGGGTCACTTCTAAGAGCCCTGTCCTTTTCCACTGCTTGTCAAAGAAGCCTGGATAACCAGTGTGAACTGGTTACCTGTCTAGGATAGATGAAATGAGCTTGTCTGTGCAACCATCACAGAAACTTCAGAGCTGGTGTTCTGCAAAGGGAGTTCTCCTAGCTCAGCACAGGCAGGGATGGATTCTCCTATCCCACTTCTAACTGTGATTTGCATGTATCTGCTTTTACAGTCTGCAGTTATGCATGGAAATACCCACTAGCTTCAATCAAGCTACGTGCAGGAGTACCACTGAATCATCTCAGAAGTCCATGCAAGTTTATTCATTTACATCTGTAACCTTAAAAACAAGCTTCCAGGTGGGAAGCAGATAGGGTATATAGCTTTTTCTGATGCTGTTCCACTTTGTGCAGAACAATTATGTACTTATTTAACTGTACAGCAAAGGGAAGTTTAGTGGTCCATGATAAGGATGAGGCCTTTACCTTAACCACTGTGTTTCTGCTCTGCTGCATATTTCCTTTTCTTGCATCCCTCAGTCCATACTGGTGTGCTCTGCAAGCAAAGAATCCCCATGACGAATTAAAGTCTTTTTCCTGATATGACATTTATCCCCAACCCCCTTTGTTGAAGTATGGTAATGCCCTTCTTTCTGACTTTTAAAGGTCAGTTTCTACCTATTATTAAGTTATTTTCTGCCACTAAGTCCTGTCCTTGATTTACAGTGGATATGCCTCCACTGCAGCACCTGAGAGCATGTCCCTCCTCTGAGCACTGGATGTCCAGCCTGGCTGGTGATGACTATGTGTGAGGGGGTGATGGGGAGTGCAGCGTCTTCCCAGGCGTAGGCTTCCCTTGGAAGGAAAACTGGCTTTGCAGGCAGCCAGGGTGATGTGGAGCACTCCAGCAGGTCCTACAGGACTGTAATCTGTCCCACAAGACCCACATGAAACACATTGCAGACATGGTCCATATCAGTTAATTTAGACAAAGGGGGACTTCACACACTGTTGGTATGGGATGGCAACAACCAAATACAGCACCACCTCTGCAGCATGCTGAACAGCTGCAGTGGTCTGAAACAAGTTTTATACATTTCTGTGCAATTGTATTTTCAGGAGCATGTGTGATGCAAAAAGAGACAGAAAGATGTGCAGGTGCTTTGGATAGACTCCAAACTGAAATAATGGAAAAGGGGCAAATCAGAGTAAAGCAGAGTTTGCAACTGAACACTGAGTTTGTATGCTGAGATAATTATTATTCCCCCAAAACTTGAATGACTGATCATCTCACGCCTTCTGAATACTGGCTAGATATTCTTTGTTTCATATCTGTTATGTTTTCATTAATGCCTTCTTCACTCGGCTCTGTGGTCAATACAGCTCATATCATTTCAGGCCTTGGACTTTACTCCTAGCTTAAGAACCAGTTTGATACAATCAGCCCATCCTTCATTTATCACGCCCTTCTGCAGAAGCAGCATTAGTGGTGTCTGGGGTCTCTAGTGAGTATATATCAAGATACAGTCTCAATAATCACCTAGGGAGCTCTTCAGAGATGGTAACTCATTTTGATCTCTGTATTTCCATTTTCCAGCTGCCCAGACAGAGACATGAAGCTTGATTTGCAGAGTGGCGAGCAATCTCTGCTGCCTGCCTTGTCGCAGCATCAGTTGTGGGGTGGAAGAGAGCCTCTGCTTCAGAACGAAGCTTCCCTCTCTACAGCACTCTCCCTGGGCTTGATCCTGCAGCTGGGAGAATTAGGCTGGAGCCTTTGATTTGATTTGGTTTTTAGAGCAGCAGTGGTGTATACACCATGCTAATTTCTCTGTAGAACTTTCTGAGGATGCCTGGGAAGAGTTCCTTGTTCTGATCACAAGATTGATGAGGATGAAGTGATGAGTGCTTTTTTTCCAGACAACCCTGTGGCCATGGAGGACCATGCTGGACTGTAGCATTGACAGTCCACTGATTTGCCCTTCAGATGGCAATCTGTAAGAGATATTTTCCAGATGTAGTCAGATCTTTGAGAAGTCTGCATAGATGGCCAGACTACCGTCTTTATGGTCTTGTTGTACTCCTCCTTGTAGCTGCAGCTTCCATACCCAGAGTACGCATTCTAGAGGCTCCTCAAACTCTCCTGCATAGGGTTTTCACCTATCTCAGGAGTCCCACAGAGCTCTGGCAGCCTGAAGCTCTTGGTGCTGGAGCCAGGAGCTGGGCAGACACAAAGTGCATCCTTATAACTGTCTTTGTGCCTAACTAGGAATTCTAAAGTAAGGCACTCTTCTCACTGATGTCTTTTGAAATTGAGGCATTTTCTTTTCATGAAATGGTTAGACACCGAGTCCCTGAGGATAACAATCATTATTTTCCAGATGGAGCGTGGACACTGTGTGTTAAGTGTGGTAGGCCACATGCTGAGCTGCAAGGGTAAAGCAATACCAAATGACACCAGAATATTCTTTCTCTGTGTTGTCTGTTTGGTGGTCAGAGCAGGGCAAGGGTGCTGGGCAAAACACTGGTGATGTGATGTGATTATACAGACAAAGGGTGTGTATTAATTAATTAATGCAGAAGGCTAAATGAAGTTACTTGTTCAACTACTCGAAGGGTGGGGGCTGAGTTTGTAGACTTGATGATGTGGTTTGCTTTTGTTTTGTGGTAAATGTGTGTGTGCATATGTGCAGTCTTTCAGGTGGTTTTAGGAGGTATAATTTCCCTTTTTGCTTGGTTAATCACTTCATAGAATGGAAACTTTCATTTCAGGGAACCTCACAGTGAATATCTCCCTAAAGGTGGATAGTTTGTTCCACCTATTAATCCTGTATAAGCTCTGCATAAGCAGGGAGAGAGTTGCAGCTCCAGAAAGTTTCCAAACCCTTTTGCTATAATACTTTGATTTTTCTAATGAAGTCTTTAGTTTCATCTGATTATGTTTCTTAATTTAATGCATATTTCACTGAAGATCCTAAAGCAAGTAATAGGATGATATAATGGACAGAATTAATTCCCAAATACTGCTGCAGACTAGAAAGTGTCTTCCAGAATCTGTAGAAGAAACACAAGGACAAGTTTCAGGTGATGAGCAGAGCAGCCACAAAGGCACTGCAGGCCACCTGGGACTGTGTGCTTAATCGCCTTACATGCACGCTGATGGTACCACTTCAGACTGTGTCTTTTTTAAGTTCACTCAGTTTGCGTAGCTCCTGGTGTTTCATATTAAAACCCAGTCTCTCGAAATCAATAGATATGCAAAGGCTGATGATGTAGTGCAAATGGCTATTTGGAGCCACGAAGTGTGGAAGACTATTCATCTGTGACATCCTTTTTCACTTCCTGCAGAGCACCCCACAAGGACCTGTGAGATCAAGAACACAAGCAGGCAGAGATATGCATGATAAGGCATGAAGTCAGCAATCACATCTGCATTTTCAGGTTAAGACAGCACCAGCTGAGATTATCAGACTCCTTAGCACTGCGTTCCTCTAAACCTTTCTGTATGCTACAGTTTGAGTCTCTAGAGAAGGATGCTGGCGGACAGAATTCTTTGAAAGAAGCTATAAACACTAAGAAAGTGGTTGTGTGCAGTTTTTCAAACTAACTGCTTGTTAGTTCAAGGAAATCATCAGGATCTGTTACCTCTGTTCAAATGCAGAAGCGTTTTCACTTGTCTTTGTCTGTTTGCAATAGCAAGTAGGTGGTGGGATGCATCTTGAGTAGAGATGAATGAACCACTTTGAAAGAGTCTCTCCCAGGATTTTGCCTCATTTTTGAACCAGATTTATAAGCTGGTGCAATTTCCACCCGCTGGTCAGGCTCAGGCATAAAAAGGACACACTTTCCTGGGATGGATTTTTTCCTGAGGTTTCCAGATTGACACTGTGAACTTAAGCTTAGAAGATATTAAGAGGTTTTTAAGGTATTTTTCAGAACAAGGCTGGAGTGTGAGCTCAAGTCCTTTAGAGAATTGTCCACCATGAGCTCTGATTTTTGAAGGAAGGGGCAAGGAGCCAAAACTCCTGAATAAATGATCTGTACGCAGAATCAACGTGTGCCCTCATTTTGTTTGACCTGGTAAAGTTGCTGAGAGATTTGCTTTGGTTGGAAAGCTGGAGTTGTGCGTGACTCATGAAGAGGCTGTTGGCTAATCTGACTATTGAAGGCATTGAACAGCTTACTGAAACACATTTTGGACAACTACATTTTCAACCCATTCTGTGTGAACCAACTGTGTTCCACAGAGCAGCTGCAATAACCTCTGACTAATTGGCTTTTCAGAAGGTTACCTGCTGAGAGCATCTGCTATGACATCCATTCTCCCAGAAATGTTTCATCTCAGAATTGCCTGATGCAGGCTATGGAGCCCAGCATCTCATGCAAGAAGTGAATTTTCTCTTGAGCCAGAATACAGGAGAAAGGATTTGCCTGACCTTGTTGAATGTTCATCATCTGTCTTGAGGCACTGAGCATCTTTTTCAAGCCTTCCTTGAGACGAGCTTTGCCACTGATCCAGAGAGCGGACCTGCGAGCAAGCCAGGATCCCGCATACCCACATAGTGGCAGTGGCTTAATAGAGCTCTCAGAGTGCACCAGGCAGCATCATGCTCAGCGCCGTGCCTGAGCAGACTGTGCTCAAGCTGCATCCCAGCTGCTGCCAGCAGCCCTTGTGTGGATCTGGGGCCTCTCACACTGAGAGTATAGCAGTACATAAATAACACCAAGGAGTTTATTGCGTGTAAAGTGTCTTCCACAGATCTCACATGGGAATATTTATTCAGTAGCATATTTGTGGTGATTCACCATATTTATGGTGATTAATATCAACAGATATTAAAACTATATCCAGGAGGATTAAGAGTACCTGCTTATGGGAGCAGGTTGTCCGGAAGAAGAAGTGTCTTCAAAAAAAGAAACCCTGAATTCATCCTTACAGAAATAGCAACTCACATGTCAGCTGCCGTTTGTTTTACAGACTCTGCTCCTGGAGTCTTGTAATGATACATCAATGCCCTTGTTCATTTGAACAAAAATGTTTTGTTTCACGGTAGGGTTTCTTAGTTCATGACAAAAATGTCCTCACTAAAAGTAGGGGTGAAGTTAAAGTTTTGGTATTTTTCTACTGTATTATCACTGCATTTAACAAACAACATTAGATAACCTTCAAGTCTGTATCAGCTACAAGGTCTTAGGACTAAGGGGGAAATCAGGTAAGCTAGATCGAGGCATGAGTGGTTGGGAATCAAAACGAGATTGTCAGTCTTATCAAAACCGATCCTCCTCTCTTATTTTCTCTCTCAGCTCTGGATGTTGCATTCAGTCCATTGATTAATGTGTCACTGCTGGCTGTGACATTTGCAGTGAGGCAGCTTGCTGTCTTTGTGCAGACCTGAGGCTTGGCTCTCCTGTAAGTGGGGCTGCACTGAGGTGGATGGAGCAGGCTGGTGAGTGTTGCTTTGCCACCTCCTTCCCGCTGGCTCCAGCTACCCACAAGTGTGCCAACATCTGAGGTAACCTTGGATCTCTGACACTGTTGACTCTGGTTATCAGCCACATGTTAGGTAATGGGGATGTGCAGCTATAGGTGCATTTACCTGGAGGTTAAAAGAAGTGCTGCTCTCCACCCACAACAGTAACGAGATGGATTTATGACAGAGGGAAAATAAACTCTGATACAACTTCAGTCTCATGTGACATGGGATGAGTTATTCCTGTCCCTGCCAATGCTGCCCAGCATTTCCCAGCCCCTGCTAGTCCTCTTTCCTCCTTCCACCATGATGACTGACCAGGTAGTTCCTTTTCACATGAACTTCCATGAGCCTCACAGAGACACCTCATGCTCCCATAGCTCAGTGATGAGAATTCAATACACAATAAAGAAAAGGGTAAGTCTGCAAGTGAGCTGCCAACCATTTCCTTTTGCCAGTGTACAAAAGTCTTCAAAGGTAGTGATATCTCTAAACTAGCAAGTAGCAAGATGCAACAAGTCTGCAGTATTGTACAGTGCATTATCAAGTCTTAAGTGCCATGAGAAGTGTGAAGTGTGGCCTTTCTGACACAGAAAAAATACTAGTAAATGTAGCTGAATGCAGATTTTCACCAGGCTTCAAGGAACAGCTGGTAGCAAAGATAATAGGTGCTTGTTTTTTTTATCAGAGCGCCTCAATTACGAAAATGTGACAAGCAGGTAATAACCACTAGGTTGAGCTGAATTTACATGTTTAAAATGAATGCAAAATGTGTGCCTTTTCCAGTTAGGAAAGAATCCCACAGCACAGGTGCTCAAAAATAAAATACAGCTCTGGCTTTGAAATAACTGTTGTCTTTCTACAGCAGCTTCTTGAAAATGTCATGTGAGATTAGATCTGCATGCCGTTGTGTCGGTAAGCATAGGAACCCCTGCGAAGGGCGGTCTTTGTTCCAAGAGCTTACAGTCTCAGGCAAGGTTTTCAAAGGCAGCTGCTCATTTGTGATACCTTTTAAAAAGATCTTACTTTCAGAGAGCGCTGGATACGCACTGTTAGAAAACCAAGGTCCTTAGAGGAGTCTCCAGCTGCGCACCAAAAATTATATAGGGAATGAGGAAGAGTAAGTGCTTCTAAAACCCTGTCCTCAAAAGACAAAGTAAGAAGAGAAGAAATGAGCTAGACATCCACTAAATCTTCAGTGTTCTTGCTCTAAATGCAGAGCTTAGCAGGATTACTACTATTTCCTTGACCAGTGTCACTGGTTATAAGCAGACTGGTTCTTCTGGGTGTTCTGCATGGCTGGAAGGGGTTGTGCTCCCTCTGTGGTGTGGATGGAGCTCAGATGAGGATCAGTCCCCATTTCTCCTTGTCCATGGGCTTCTGTCTGAAGGGCCAGCTGGCTGTCGAGCTTAAGCACAAGTACGAGCCAATGGCTGAGACAGTGAATGATTGGGAAATTTCAGTGTGAGCGCAACCCTGAGGCCTGACCTGATGTAATGAGCCAGCTTACCCATTTTATTTTAGTCCTGCTACTTTGTGGCTCAGCAAGGTATTTTCCATTGCTTGGGAGAGCTTTTGAAATTTCCCTTTCTTTGAGCAGATGAGCTATTTAACCTCAAAAAAAGTCCTGTTTCCTCTTTGTGAGACAGGCATGTCTCTGCTGATGCCACGCAGATGGGAGATATCCTCCAGTTCACCTGGAATCAAACACTTCTGATGTGAGGTACCAGTTTGCCTCTCTCCAAGTGTAAAACCTCCTCCCCCAGATTTCCCCTTTATCTTCAAACCTGCTTAATGTCACCATTGCTTTATTTTCTGCTCTGGGAGATGTGGTCAGTTATCTGCCTAGAGCTGCAGGCTCAAAAACTTCCCGTATGCTCATCCATGGAATAAAACAATTGGTGGGTTCCAAACGTGCATCTTTCTCAGGCCACTACTGACTTGGGTATCTCATGTAGTAGATGTTGGTAGGTGATGGTGGGATCATTGCACTAGGGAATCTTGAGAATAAAAGCAAGGCAGCTGTAAAAACAGAAATCGAAAGTCGTGCTTTTATCAGGTGCATATGCCCACATAAGGAAGGAAATAGCTAAGGAGACTGGTTTTATTGTTCCTTTATTTCATAGGACATATTTACACTGAGGGGTAAAGTGCTCATGTCAGGATGTGTGGGTTTTTTATCTTATTTAGCATTCTTCCAGCGTCTACTGATTTAACACGGCCTCCTTTCTTTGCTCGGTTAGACCTTCATGTCCCATGCTGCAAGAGTTTGGGGTTGGGAGAAGCAACTATGGGCAAACTGACAGCTTAGCATCAGAGAATAGCACACCAGGTGTGATTCTGAAGGGGTGAGAAGCAGAAATCCACTGCCAACCTGAGTTTCAGCTGACGTGAATGCTGCCTTGGCAGTACCAGTATCCTATTAGCTTCACAGTTTGGAACCTGGCCCAAAAAGCATAACAATACAGCTCTTCCCACATGTACAGACAAATACACTCATGCAGGAAGCAAGATATCAACTGCACAGCGTGCAAAGCCCATCCTGATGGGCCCTGTCCCAGTGCTGCTCTGGTCAAGAGAGCTGGTCAGTAAAACAGGGGATGGGTCAAGGCTCTGGGGTAAACAAAACTGTGTCGAAACACATTGAAGTCACAGAGTGAACTTGTCTCTGCATGGCTTCTTGGCTCCAGAGGTTAGCATAAGCCTGTGATGGGTTTACATGCGTTTTCTCTGCTACATGCTGAACAGAGATGACTGAATGCTCTTCACTGTGAGCAGTCCTGCATGGACACCCATCTCCAGGTCAGAAATGCAGAAGAGGGAGCACAAATCCCCATTAGAAAATGTATAATTGTTAAACAACTTAGTCTGACAGAGAGCTCTGGACATGGTTTCATTCAACTGTGCTCAAGTTATGTTGTTCAGGGCCTCTTCTGATTAAGTTGTGGACCTGGTCAGGTAACTTGTTCCATGATGTGACCACTCTCACTAGGATGATTTCTTTTTCCTTGTATCTAGCTGGAGTCTCTCTTGTTCCATCCTGTGCTCATTATCTCCTGTCCTTTTGCTGTGCATCACTTACAGCTTTGCAAGAGATTTCAGGCAAGGAAAAGCAGACACCAAAACTGAGCGTGCTTTACTGCTTTTAGCAGGGAAAGTGAAACTCTCTGCAACCCCCTGATTATCTTATAGGGTCTGAAGTGGGGAAGGAAGTGGACAAGCTGCTTTCACACTTCCTGCACAGCAGTGGCCAACTTTCACCTTCCTGGCCATCAGAAATGATGAGAGAATGCCAGCTCCTACTTTGGTACTTGGTGGAGCCTTTCCAGCATTTGGCCATCAAGCCTATGATAGTTAAGGCATGTCCAGCCAAACAGAACAGCCTGCTGTCTGGGACTCAGAGTAGAGGAAGGGTAAGCAGTGCTTTCACATGGGCAATAAAATTGAAGTAGGATTTGTTAAATCATACAAATTATTGCTGGTCTGCACTGTATATTTATGGAATTGATTAAGCACTGAGTTTGATGAGTAAAGCTGATTAAAAAAGTACCAGGGGCACAATATGTATTCTAGGAGTAGTTTGTCTTTACACTAGAAGCACATTTACTCATCTCAAACCTGACTTTTTTTATAGTGCTTCAATTACCTGGTAATTCCTTTGCTGTGTTCTGTACTCACTGACTGGTTTTGGTTTTCTCTTTTGTTTTTTACAGCCCCAGCAGAGAGCTCTCCATAAACATTTCCAGCCTCTAAAGCTGCTGTCCTGCCACTTGATACGAAAGCAAACTTTCCTTCATGAAAAACATATAATAAATTGCACTGCCAGAAGGTGACCATGGAGGACTGAGACGAACTTGAAGTAAAGTCAGCCCTCTCATAAGGATGCATTCTGGGAAGACCTGGTTTGCTGTGGAGGAAAACTGTGGTGCATAATATCCAGTGCTAATTTGTTGAAAATGGTCACTGACAGACCTTTAGCTGGAAAATCTCTTCCAGTTCTCATCACTGTGCATAACTTTTGAGTTCCCTTTAGGGGACTATCTATGCCCTTCACTAGAAGTCCTGTTTTAGCATGGCAACTACTGGATTCTTTTATTATGTATGCAGATGGCATGATGTTTTAGGAAAAACTTTCAGCAATTCTCCAATCTCAGTGGATATGTTCACAATATTACACCCGATAGGAATGTAAGCGTCTTGTATGTGTTAGTTTCGCAGTCTAATGGTATTCTGTTAAATGATATCAGCACTTCATGTGTGCTTTCTGCACAGAACTAGCACAGTCCATATATATATATAACGGTCTTTTCTAAACATACTGAGGATCCATTTCAGTATTTGTGCTGAGACTGCATTCAAACCGAAGCCCACTCCTAGCATCCCTTCACCAGTTCACAGTAGATTGTATAGATAGATTTGCACGTGGCAGAGGTGTGATTTCTTTTATCAAGACTTGGAGAACTGCTGGCTCAGAGGTAGCCAAGAACGGAATAGGTTGAATGAGCTGTAGGACACTGTGTCTGCTCTCCCTCTCATCCACCAAATATCAAAGGTTCTCATTTCCAGTGTGCCAATGTGTTTTCTTACTCAGCAAGGGAGACAGCCTTTCTCAGAGACATGTGTGACCCTGGGTTTTGGCTACAGTAAAGCCAGGATAAACTGGAAGAATTCAGCTTCTTTATGCTGGCCACCATTTATGTTTTGGGCAGGGCTGGGGAACTGTAGTCCAAACCAAACGCTCTGAACAAGGTGAAGTGTAAGACTATACTTTTAAGGAGCAAGACACTCCCTGTGGAGAGGGCAGACTTCTTCATTAACTTGTTCCACTTTCTATCCAAACCAGTATTTTGGTAGGAACTACGAATAAGCAAATGGTTCCAATAAGCCTTTCAGTATACTGTAGCAGGCTCAAGACTGTTGCATTCAATCTGAACGTTGTTTCTTGTTCAGTCTCTGAATGGCAGGCCTCATCACTGGTGGTATCACAGCTGGCTGTGGTACTATTTCTTCCATGGGGGCTCAGTGGAATTAGCGTCTGTCCCTCACATCAGGACCTTCTTGGCACACTCTTTATAATGAACTGATGCCATCAGCATACTGAGGGAACTTACCCATTAGTTCCTTCTTTCTTTAAAATCAAAGGTAGCTTTTTTGTGTACTTGAAGACCGTCACTCTCTCCAGCCTGATAGTCAGGTACTATAGAGTGGCCATTAGCATATATGCCAAACTGTAGGTGAGATGCCATACTGGTGTGAAGACACAGTGATGGAGAGAATGTGCAGCTACATCAAGACAAAGGGACCTTTTTATAGGAAGCTCCCATGTTTTAACTCTTACAAACTATTGTACAGTTCATTGCTAGAGAATGGAAGGTGGTGTCTGCATGACATACAGATAAATATCTTTAGAGTTTAATTGTTTTCAGGTGGATATGGACTTAGGTTTCAGCTTTCCACCCATCTCACATTCAGCATGTTGGATACTTCTGTAGTATTCAGTCCAAAAGCAGATTATTTTTAGTGATGACCAAGACTTTCAGAAGTCTCTAGTGATTTCTGATGGTTTGGGTCTTTCCATGGGCTCTCAGTTGGAGCTCCCAAGAATTACAAAGTGCTGACCTTCTCCATTCTCTTTCTGAAAATCCCGGTTCCCAATTTTAAATTAATTGGTGTAAAAAATCTCTATAAGATGTAAGAATCTTTGCCAGTGGCAACATTTGCACCTTTAGAGCTTTTCATAGGGTTGCAGGTTGGAATCTGATACCAAGAGACCCAGCCGTGCGCATGGCACAGGTCCACTGTAAGCTTCAGCAAGTTTTACAGCTCTTTCTGCTGCAGGCTTTAAAAGTGAGCTGTGGCAACTGACATCCATGTCTTGTTGGTACAGCAATTTAAAAAGAAGGAGATGCCATACTTCTACAGTAGGAATTCTCTTATTTTACTACCTAGTGAAAAAATCTGGAACAATTTGAATGATAAGAGAAGAGTTTATCAGAGAGTTGTCTTAAAAGGGTTACAAGATGAAGTTACGTTAGGCAGAGAGCCACTAGAAGCATTTTTGTATCAATGTTAGTTTTGAACATCTTCCAGTATATGGGCATGAATTTAAATGTGTGCACTTCTCCTGTTAAAAGTTTGTTTTAAAAGCTTCCCAGGATTTTAGCTATGGTGACCTAGAAAAGCAGTGTTATAGGCCCTGAGAAATGTGAAAATCAAGTCCAGACCCTCATGCAGGCAGACCCCATGAGAAGGCTACTGTAGGTGCCTCGGACAAATCTCCTTTAAAGATGGTGTAGGTCTCTATCCTGCAGCCAGCCTGTGCATGTGGATAACTGCAAACATAGTCCCCCTGAGCCCCGTGACACTTCTCACGTGTGTAGCTGTCTGCTGGAGCCATAAGGAAATAACTGTACTTTTTGGCTTGTATTTGACTATTCATTGTGTTTGGATTTTTTAATCACTGTTATTCTCCCAAAGTAGGCCATGCTTCCTCAGGGATATTTATGAAATTGTTCTACATCTCCTGAACAATTTATCCGGATCCCAGCGTATTCTTCTGAAAACTTTTTAATATAAATAAACATGTGGGAGAGATTTTTGTTCTTATGAATGGGGGCAGGTACTGTGTTCTCGGAAAGGCTGTTGAGTGGAGACAATCAAATCTATTGCATTTTTTATGCCGAACACCTTATTAATAGCAGACACATCCACTTTTGCTTGGGTCGCAGCAACAGTTCAGGGGAAAGAATGCTTTATCTCTAGTCAATAAATCATTTATGTCGAGAGTGCCAAAGACCAAGTCAACATGAAAGGGAGTGAATAAGTTATTCCAGCAAAGGAAGTGAATTTAAATATGCTCAGAGCCATTAGTTCGGTGCAAAAGAGTGCCGTTCTAACGCTATGTTCATAAAACAGCAATTATCAGCTCTGTAGAGATAGATAATTTCACAAAGGCCAGTGCCACCGTTACACTGATCACTAGTTATTATCTCTGAAATGCAGCAGTACTGCGGGCAGGATGCTGTTCCCCGGATGCAGGCCTGCAGCCTTCCTCCTGTGCTCAGTACCTCTCCTGGCCACCACGCTCTCCTGGTTCCTTTGTATTGAGAAAGGCTACATCAGACCCTGCTAAAACTCACTGACGGAGACTCGGCCATCCCAAGTGCTTCAGACCATGAGAAGTCCTGCACCAGAAACCTGAAGGAATTGCTCATCCCAGAAAGCACACTGCAGCTGAAAGCATCCTTTGCACTGTTTTGTTCCTAGAGGTTTTCCATCTGCATGGCTTTCAGTGCCTGAACACCACTGTTTATTCCGTTAAGGGTAATGCAGCCTTCCAGGAGGGAAGTTTGAAAAAACTCCATAAGCAATTTGGTTTTACCTGTGCAGCTGTGTGGCCATGCTTTACCCGTGCATGCATCCCTCCCTCTCTGTTCCTTAGGGCAGGTGTTGTCACTTGGCAGCAGTTGCAGCATTGCTGAGGAAATTAAACCATTGCAAATGACAAGATTCTGGTTTTGTTTTGCCCTGAATTTGTAGCACACTCCAGGCCAGGCCCCAGCAGATTTATGTTGGTGCCATCAAAGTCTCTGGTGATGTGCTGACTTGTGCCAGCCGTGGAGCCAGGCCTGGGGTGGGATTTTGTGGCTACCAAAACCAGCCTCCCCTTACCCACCACAAAGCCACTCAGTTATTCAACATTGTTTCAGGCAAGCAAAATAAAACCCATCATCTTTCGCATTTGTCCCCTTTTCACAGTGAACATCTCTGCTGTCACAGTCTCCTTGGAGAGCCCTGGTATATATACCAGGGTCAACTGCGGGACTGTGATGCAGTTGACGCTGGTTTATATATATAGACTGTGGTCAATAAGATGTTAATTTAGAAAGAAAAAGTCCTCTTGTATAATTAAAATTGATGGGCGATGGGGGAATTGCTACCAGCATTACTTGCAGCCTCCTACATTAAAATTCAGCAGTTATCTGGAATGCAGAAAACCCCACCAACATAGTGTATGGGTGATTAGGCAGGCTCATGAGGATAAATCAGCAAGCAAGAAAAGTAGATGTTTAATGAGGAAAGCCAAAAAATATATGGGAAGTCAGTGGCAAATAGGTTGGGGCTGGTTAGACCAAAGGCTTTACATATATCCTAATAAATAGCGTGGTAGCAAAGCTAAGCCTGATGCTAGACAGGCACAGCACAGTGATTACTCACAGTATGTGCAAAACCCAACAAATACTCTTGTATTGTATTTGAAAGCAGTAGAAAGAAGGAGTCAGACTGCACATTAAAATGTAATTCCTGCTCCCTCAGTAAGTACAAGTAATATTAAGCAGCAGCTATCCAAACTTGCATTTAAATTTGTAAATTAACTGAAACCAAAAGTGAAGGAAAACTTGCCTGGGTCACCTCAGGACCAGAATGCATGGAAGACGCTTCAGATGGTACAAATAACCCCACAATAATTCAAAAGAATGGGTGATTTGAGACACAAAACTATAGGCTCATTAGCTTACTATCAGTCTTAGGCAAAATCATGGGAAGGTTGATATGGCACAATCACTAAAGCAATTAAAAATTGATAAAACCCTCCAAATGATTTCTATAGAAATGTATCATGGCAAATGAAGTTGCTATCACTTTCTGTGATATCAAAGGCTTGTTGATAAAAGAAACTCTGCTGGCACACTGTACTTAGCCTCCTCTAGATCATTCAATTCTGATAAAGAAGAAAATAGCACAAAGCAATATTAAAATCACCCATGTTAAGTGGATTAAAACTGATTAGAGGCTGGATCACAAAAAATAGCTGTAAATACGAAATTATCATCAGTGAGACTCTTTCTAATGAGCTCCTCCCAAGGTGTGCTCTATTTTCAATATTCCTCCCAGGGAAAGAGGAAATTGCTGTTGGCAACAGCCAGAGATGACAAAACCAGGGGGTGGTAAATGATGACATGGAGCAGGTCAGGAGCAGAGAGTAACCTGGAGGACTAGGAGTCAGAAATCCAGGAGAGCAAGTCCAGCTTTGGGGCATGGGGAGTGCATCTGGAATAATACATTGGCTGTGAAGGTGTGATAAATAATCCACTCAGCATCAGCCCTAGAGCCGCTCTTGCCAGCTGGGGTGTAGGACCTGGCATTAGTGATGCTGTCCCAGTTTGCTTGGTAACTGCCTGCCTGTCAGAAAGCGTATTGACAACTTGGAAAGATTATTTTCAATAGCTCCCAGTGTCATTCAAGGGCAGGAAAACAGGTCTTATTATAGTGTCAGACTAATGAAGCTCCAGCTATTAATTTATCAGAGGCAATTTGAAGAGGTGACTTGATCTCCTTCTGCAATCACAATCTTCTACCTGGGCAGGGAAGTGCTGTCTGAAGGAAGGTAACTTCTATTTAGAAGAAAAGGGAATGATGTGCTCCACTGGCTGGAAACTGATTTCAGGATAGAAATTAAGTGCAATTGCCCAACAGGGAGGATAATTACCTGTGGAGGCAACTTACTTAGTTACCTGGCATGTTCCCCATCACAAAAAGTCTTTAAATGCATGCAGAGTATTTTTCTAAGTCAATAAGCTCTACCTCAAACTGAAATCCAGGCTCAGTGCAGCAGTTACTGGATGAAGTTATTAGGCATGTGCTATGCAAGGATTAGTCTAGTTCGTCAGCTGTAAACCTCTGGATTAAAAGTGTGCTAAAGTTTCCAGTAGTGCAGGAAGGCAGAGCAACCTCTAGCCTTTTCTTCCCACAAAATGTTCTCAATTTAAGAAGCTTGTACGAACAGAGCTGTACTTGATAGCATTTGGTAAGAGCATCGGTGGGTCTATTCACAGCTATAAGGTTCTTCTGCACTTAATTAGAGGAAGAGAGCTGGACAAGAAAGGACAACAAAAACCCTTGGACATGCAGAGAAAGTCTTGTCTTTCACTAATAATAGCCTGGAACAAAATGCTGTGTTCAAATGTTAGGGCCAAGTGCATGTGTAGTCGAGCAAGGAATAACAAGTGTGGGTTTGCCTGTTAAGTAAGGAGGTAGCATCTTGCTGGCAAGAACCATTTTGCTGCTTTCGCCAACCAGCAGAGAAGCTGCAGTGCTGACTGAGAGCTATGTTGTATGGCTGTGCAGCTGAACACAGTGCTTCAAAGGCAGCGAACTGTTCCTGTTCATTATGAGCCCCATCAAAGCAGGTTGGTAAAGCCCTAGAAGTGAAATGACTTCAGTGGGACTACCCAGAGCAATGAGAGCTGCCCCCAGCATTGGGGTTTTGCAAGCCTGGGCCCTATTACCGTTGGCTGGTTTCAGTGTTGTACCTTAGAAATAAGCAAAGGAGCACTCAGCCTCCGATTCAGGTTTCGCAAAACGGGTGTTGATGAATGTGAGGCAAAGTGTGAACCATCAGAGCCACCTTCTATCGTGCTTCATTGGGCAATGGGGAGCACAAACTAGGATGTATGGTTTGGAGAATAAGCACTTCACTCAAACAAGAGGAACTATAAAGCAATACTTATTGCAGATTGGTATTGAATCGGCATCAAGAAGTTGAAACAAGAAGGGAGTTAACTACAGCCATAGCTAAAAAAAGATCTTTGGGGATTCTTGCTCTAATCCAGTGTGAAATCCTAAGAAAATTAGTTTGGTCTAGATTTATTGTTTAAAGAACATTGGTACATGCTTACTGCCTGTCAAGTAGATTCTGCAGTCACTGGCTTCGGTGTCCTCACTGCTGAGGTACCTTGCAGCTCTGGGGGAGAGCAGTCCTCGATGGGCAGGACTGCAGTCAGCCTGGACCAAGAAGCAGCTGGTCTTGGAAATGGCTGTGTAACATCTATCCTGCCATACAAGTAGGATTTCCAGTGCTGCTATAGCACAGCCAGGCTTAGTCTGAGAATGAGATGAAACACTTCTTTCTGCTTTTAATTCCAAATATACCTAAAAAGTTTTTCAGAGAAAAAAAAATCCTCTGTAGCTGTTGTTACATCTCTAATCATGTTACTTCTACTAAGCCTTGAATTCATCTTTTTAATGTCATAAGCCACTAAATTACATAGGGATGCACAGGGGATTTTCCTTAAAGCAGTGAGATCGATACTGCAGCAAAACTGCATGTGAGCAATAAGAAGCTGTGCAGAGGAGAAAAAAAAACCCTCTCTGTGCCCCATCAGATGCTTATGGGACTTGGTTGGTTGGCTTTGCTTGTTGAGAACATGGGTTTGCATCAAGGGAGTTTTACCAACCGACCCAGGCCCTGGTCTCCAGGCCAGCCCAGATAAAGAACCATTTGGAGTCCTCTTATAGCTTCATTTGCAGCCCTCAGATGCATGAGGCTCCTTCTCTGCTCTTCTTCCAAGAAAGGTGGAAAGATGTTAAGCGAGAGTAGAGAAAGCACAGAGCCAGGAGCCTCCAGCCTATGCAAAGCATCTCAGCAAGAGACCCAGGTGTGAGCCTTCTCCTGAGCCCAATGCCACTGAGCAAGGGGAGGAATGGAGCCATGCTGGGCTGACCTGCAGGCAAGGCCAGTGTCCTGTGCTGTGCTGAGAGCTCCCTTGAGGCCATTGCAGGAGACACAGACCTTGCAGAATTGGACCCTGTGTTTCAGGGCAGCAGCTGGGGTGCTGCATCTGCTGGGCTTCCTCTGAAACACCAGCCAACTGCAGGAGGCGATGCTCTGGCACAGGGAATGACCAGCATCACCCCAGAGGTTGTGTGCTCTGAGCGGAAGGCTCCTTCACTTTGCACTGAGGTGCTGGGTACTTGGGGAGCCTAAGAGTCATATTCTTAAATATCCCACAGTTATTGCAGAGCCTGGAAGTGGCAGGGATGTGCTTTGGGATGAGCTGGGTTTTGCTTTCAGGTTTTTTTGTGAGGACTGCAGTTATCTGGACCTGCCTCTTATTTCCTTTTCACAAGTGGGAGTAAGATGGCAGTAATACCTGCCTGACTCTGCACAGCATGAACCAGCAAAGGGGCTCTTCATGCGGGCTCCTCTATTTTGTGGAGGTCAATTTAAGGTTGACTGTAGCTGACCTTGAGTAGTGCAGGTAACTGACAGCTGGAGTCAGAGCCACACCTGAGCTGTCTCCAAAGGTTGCCCCAAAACCAGTAGCCCATGGACAGAATCAGATGCTAAGGCTGAGCCTGCACTTCAGCACTGGCAGCTGATGGTGGATGTGAGCTGCAGGGAGCAAGAGGGGCACTGGGGTGATCCAGGCCCTGGGAATCAGGTGCCCTGATGTGGGAGCGCTGGCTGCAGAAAGGCTGAGTGTGAGCCCATGGCCATGCTATGTAGTCAAACAGCCCCCTGAAGTCAGCAAGTTCTGTCTCGTCCTGCTGCCTTTGGAGTCAGTTCTGGTTTACATTCACTAGGAAACTATTTAAGCCATTAACGCTCTCCTTTTAATGCTAACTTGATGGAAAACCTAGGAAGATTCCAGCAGTCCAATGGCGAAAAAGTGACATGCTCTCTTTCCCAGTTTGTCTGTGGCTGAACTTTTCCAATACGGAGCCAAATGAGGTGGCATAAGACAAAAGTGTGCCTTTTTGTTTGATGTACACTGCATTTCTCTAGGTATCCAAGGTGTCCATCTGAACAGCAGTGCTTTATTCCCAAAACAGGAGTTACCATGCAGTCTGAGTTTCAGGATACAAAGTGGCCATCACTGTTAATTCCACCTGACAGTTTTTATAGCTACTCTTGAATCACTTCTCTTTTCAAAACTCAACAAAACCCAAGCCCCAGCGGGAGGGCAGAATTCTTTTAACTGATGAAATTAAAATCAATATCAAGATTTTGGTATCTTTGGGCATGATCTCTGGAAGCTTTGGGTATCTGCTTTATCATTTTGTATATTTGACAATTTTGTACTCTGCATTGTTTGACTTCATTTGTGCATGGCAATGTATTAAAACATGGAATTTTTATTATACAGCACAAGGATTTTGTGTGATTTAAACAAGGTTGGGGTTGGATCCAGAGTACTTGAGGTGTGTATGGCACTGCATTGCTGTACGGGGTACACTTGCAGCCATAGATGTAACACAAGGTGTTCATGGGGCAAAGAGCTCTGTTCTCCTGGCAGCGTTTGGGACTAATACCAGAGTGACCCCAATGACTTTCCTTGGCTCACCTTTGATTTAGTGCACACTGCAAAGAAGAATTCTGCTTTCATTGCCAAGTGAAGTGCAAAGTCCTGAACCGGAGTTGGAGCAATCCCAGGCACAGCTCCAGGTTGGGCAGAGAAGAGATTGAGAGCAGCCCTGAGGAGAACCTGGGGGTGTTGGTTGATGAGAGAATGAACATGAACCGGCTTCAGTGTGCTCTTGCAGCCCAGAAAGCCAACCATATCCTGGGCTGCATCAAAAGGAGTGTGACCAGCAGAAAGAGGGAGGTGATCCTGCCCCTCTGCTCTGCTGTTGTGAGACCTCACTTGGAGTATTGTGTGCAGTTCTGGTGTCCTCAACATAGAAAGGACATGGAACTGTTGGAACAAGTGCAGAGGAGGACCATGGCAGGAGATTGGAATTGGACTATCTTAAAGTCCTTTCCAACCCAAACCATTCTGTGATTCTATGACTTCTCAAGACTTGGAGGATGTGCTTGTAGGCAGTGAAGCACCCTCAAATCGGACCAAACCATGAAAGCAGCAGGTACTCTACTGCCCATGGTGCATGGCATTTCACTGCCATCACATCCCCATTTATTCTCAGCATTTATGGTGTGAGAGTAATTTAAAAGTCAGTGGGTAAGGTAGTCCTTAGGAAAACGAATGCTGAAATTCCATCATGATACTGTGCTCTTCCATATACGTGTTTTTTCTTTGTCAGCCATGATTCTGAATGTTCTCATGTTCGTAAGGTAGAGGCTGATGACATGTTTTGGTCAGACACAAAATACTGGGCGTAATACAAAATAACAGAATAAAATTATATAGTGTGCAGTGTGGCTGACAAAGTCAAGAGAAATTGTCACCTGAACAAAAGGTATCATGGTTTTTACTGCAGCATCGCGGGATGGGGCTGCAATTTACTAAATTCTGTTTATATCTTTCAAAAGCTTTCTACTCCGTTGTCGTGGTTTAAACCATTCAGCCACACAGTTTTCTCCCTTACTCACTCCCCCATCTTTCTTCCCCCCAGCTCCTGGGGGGATGGGGAGGAGAATCGAAAGAATGCAACTCCCACAGGTTGAGATAAGAAC
>JASSUY010013407.1:0-19246 GCA_032466535.1 Forpus xanthops | reverse complement strand
TGAGGGGGAGGGGGTGGCATTGAAGGCTTCCCCGGCGCGCGGGAGTGACGTCATCTGCCCGCCCGCCCTCGCGGTGCCGCCGCCATGGGGAAGAGCCGGTCGCGGGCGGCCAAGACGGCGAACGTGTTCCGCCTCGCTCGTAGTGCCGCCGCCGCCAAGGCCAAGGGCAAAGGCAAGGGCCGGGCGCGGCCCGTCACCTCCGGGCTGAAGCAGGTGAGCGGAGCGGGGGGGGTTGTAGCGAGGCCCGGGCCGGGCCGGGGCTGTGCTGCCGAGCTCTGGTGGCTGACAGAGGTGGTTCATGGACTGCCCTCCTCTGGGCCGCGGAGTGGGGGGGTATACCGTTTCCACCTGAAAATAGGGTTTATGTGTGGATGCTGTCATGGAATCATGGAATGGTTAGCTTTGGAAAGCACCTTTAAGATCATCTGGTCTTCAGACAAACACAGTTTATGTGACTCATGTCCTGCAAGCTTCTGCCACATAAGATTTAAAGCTATTCTCCTTGGGGGGGCTGTCATTTAGAAAGTACTCTGGTGTGTCCCAGGGAATGGGATGCTAAAGACGACGTCAGTAGTTCAGTGAGGTTATGTTTACTTGCACCATCAATGACTGTGTAATTCAGGGTACGCTTCACCAGAGTGGCTTGATCTAAACCACCAGGTACAGGTACTGCTAAGGAAGGGCCTTCCTGCTCCTTTCTAAAGCGAAAACAAGTAAAAATAATACTCTGCCATTTTTTATTATGGAGAGAAATAAAGAGGAATGAGAGTGGGCCGCATGGCTGGGAGCAATGCAGGGGAAAAGGGATGGGGGATATCTAAGCAAAGAGTTCCTCTTGGTAGCCAGCAAGTCATTATACAGCATCTGCTTCTCAGAAACTGCCTCCAGCCTGACCTGTGTGATCTGCTGACAGTTCAGCCAGCTGGTGCTTCTGGAAGGGCATGTGATAATATAAGCAGAAAGTTAGTGGCTTATTGTTCCCATGAGATTTAGTGGCAGTGTGCTGGGCAAACCGAGTTAAACAGCAGCTCTAAAAAAGTCAGATTTTCTCCTGCGAGCTAAAGCCTCTTGACAAATTCATGTGGTAGACAGACTGGAATGTAACAAACACTGGAAGTAAACAGTTCCATGTTGATGGCATCACATCCCCACTTATCTAGAGGGTTCTGTGTAATAAAGGGAGAAACAAGTTTAAAAAGCATATTTATGAAAAGACAGTAGCTTATTAGGAGTAAAATATTATTGTGTATTTGAAGCTGTATTCTTTAACTAAGCCTTTGGGGATTTACTTGCCATTAACCTGTATAGGAAGATGTTCAGAAAAAATTGTTATAACAGGGTTCTTCTTTAATAGATAAAAGCCCCATCAACTTTTGATATACACATGCTAGCTGTAGAGCCTCTTTGTGTGGAGGAGTCCTGCCAGAGTAGCTGAGGATATCAGGTATTAAAACTGGACTGTTCCAGCACCTATGTGAAGCTGGAAAATGGTAGCAAGCCCTGATGGGCAACCTGAGATCTTTGTTAATCGTGTTGCCCACAGTCCCGATCCACTGGTCTGAGCTAGGAGCCGAGTCTGTATTTCTTGGGTTGGACTCCAGTTTATTATGAATTGAAGTGCTAACTTGAGCAGGCCTTTTTTACCAGCCTCATGCCACTGCTTTCTTGCTACTGGTTCTTTTGATCACTCAGAATAAATGGAATTACTGGAATGGAATACATGCTCTGAAATTATGAAAGCTTTGAAAACACAAGAATACATGTCCCCATTCACAGTTTTCTTCTGTCTGTGTAAATTGCTCAGAGGTGAATTACAGGGGTAGCCTATGGAACAGCAGTAGTTTCCTGAAATACGGATTTGCCTGAAGATGTATGAGTGTGCTTCTAGAACATTTGAAATTTAACAAATTTATTAAATAAAATTACTTTTTACTCAAATCAAGTCTGTTTTGCCTGTGAATGTAAATGGTGAGTGGTCTCTCCTCGTCCATAACTCGACCCACAAGTCTTTCATTATATGTTCTCTCCCCTGTCCAGCTGAGGAAGGGAACAGGTTAGGGTTGACCTAGCCAGAAGGCAGTGCACCACACGAATGAAGGAAGGAACCTTTCCTGGAACTCTGATCCAGCTAAAAGAAGCTGAGGATAGTGTCACAGGGCCTGTCTACACCCTGGCTTTTGTTTTCTCTATGTTCCCTTTCTGGATCACTATGGGCTTAATTTCCAATGGAACAAGTCTGACTGCTTTCATAATTTTCAGCTACTTAGAACATTAGTAGTACATGACTGGATGATATAATTGTGTAATAGAAAAACCTACTAAAAAGTAATTTTGGAAGATACACATGTAAGACTTCCTGTGTAATAGTTGTATAAAAGTGGTGCAGTTTTACATGTCAGTGGAATTCCTATTAAAAATACCAGTGTTTTTTCTTCCAGATAAACATTAAGAATGTTGAGAAAGTTAACACAATAAATAAAGCATTTGCTGAAGTCCAGAAAGAAATACAGCAGATATCAAAAGGTACAGCAGCAGAACCAGAGAAGAGTCATCAGGTAATTTCCCATTGTAAAAAATCTGAGGAAGGAAATGAAAGGAATGTGTATATTCAAAGCATTATATCCTGGCTCTCAAGACTGTGGGCAATTCATGCAGTTGCTTTAAAGCTTATTATAAATCCAGTCTTATTCATTTCAGTGGTGTGGTAATGTTGAAATCTGGTTAGCATATTCAAGTGCTTTATAACTACCAAAGTAAAGAGAGAAGAGGGTGGGTAGCCAAGCTGGAGCATGCTTCCAAAAACATATTTTTAAATTAGGTTCTATTTTTTAATCAATTTTTTTTTTAAGTTAACTCCAGCTCCAGTCCCTTGTTTTGAGACTTACTTTGCAACATGACTAGACAAAGAAAGTAAGGATAAACCTTGTTGTTCCCTACCTGAAGTACATTATAGTGGTTTGAAGCAGCTCTGCCTCTCTGTTCCCAATTCCTAAGCCTTCATATTCCATCATCAGAAGTATAAACACGTGAAAGAGCCATTTCTGCATGGTTCTGAGTTACCAGCTGGGCTTAAACCATGACAAGCTCTTGCCTGTGGCACTTAGGGTTCAAGACAGTGTTTCACTTGTCTTCCTTTGTCTGGTCCTTTGAAGGGCTACGTACAGTCTTGTGCATGAAATAATTCACAGAATTTAACTGTTGACAAACTCCTTTGTATGTGACTGATGGTCTGAGCATGGTTTGGGTGAGAGAGGAAGCAGTGGGCTGGGATGAGGTACATATGAATCCACCCCAGCTGTTGTGAGTAGTAGATTTGAGTTGAGTGTTATTTACTGTGCCTGGGGTGATCAAGTTTCTGTATGGCTGGGAGCAACAAAACTAGTGGCAGATACCTTAAGGAGAGGCTGAGTAAAAGTAAACATAGGTGACAGTGCTGCCAGCACAGATGAGGCCAAGCAAAGGTTTCAAGGCAGTTAGTGCCAGTGGCCCTGTCCCTGCTCACTTGTTACTTCATGCAGGCAGGAATTCAGACTATACCATTGCTCCTGTGCCTGCAGGGCTGTACATGACCTAACACTCCATTTGATCACTTGGGCTCTAATTGTATTTCCTCCAAAGTTGCAGGAGTATTGTCAGGAGCACTTTGGAACTAAAAGCTCAGCCTATTTTCATTTGGCCATTACTGGCATGATGCTTTGTCTTTCTCCTGCAGCATAAAGAACTGGTTGCTGCTCTGCCAAGTTTAGTGAATCCTGCTTACCTCCAAATTATTGAACTATGACCACAATACTAGCCTAAATTAAATACATAAAGACCAACTAATCTTCTAGACAACAGGCATTTATTAGTGTCTTTTTTTTTACCCAAACAGAGTAAAACCCAATTTCTTTGTACTTTAAACCCAAAGTTGTTTGTTTTGTTTTGTTTTTTTTTCAGGTTTCCACAAGCATGGAAGAGGAACCAGTGAATGTGGATGCTGCCACAAGCCTATTATCTCAGTTGTAATGCATAATGCACAATGAAGGGATTGCAAGAAATTAAGATCACAAATACTGATAGCTTTGTTTGTACAATTTTATTAAAAAAAATCTTGTTAATATACAAGTATTGGCACACTTTTAATACAAACTACAAACAGACCTTTCCTATCATCTAGGAAAGAGGAATGTCAGAAGTCAGTGTGAGAAACTTAAAGTGCTAAAACAGAAGGCACTTCACAAAATTGGTTCACTGAAACAATTTAGCATAACTCGAGGTGATGTCCTTTTCAGCTTGGCAGTGAAAGCTTCAAAATTGTTTGAAAGGTTAAAATACAGAAAGCTTCTAGGCAGTAAAGCTTCAAAGAAAATGCTGTTAACTGTGAGCACGAAGCCTAATAATTTCTGAAAAATGCTCAGAAGACTATAGAACATGTTCACTTCTCTTACTAAAGAAAACTCCAAATAACTGGATCACACAGAGGACACACAGGTGAAAAAATGTGCCAGAATTTTTGAGAAAAGCCCCTTTTTCCTCATTATTAAATTTGTGAAGTAGTTAAAGGAAGCAAATAGAAATAAACTCCCAGAGTCAGTGAACTAAGAAGTTATACATTCATTATTCAAATACTTAGGTTATGAAGAAGTCTAGAATGTTATAGTTAGAGGTAGATAAGTAGTCTGGTTGACACAATATCTAATAATTTAGTATCTGCACATCAAAGAGATCACAGACTCCTTCATTATCATCCAGGTTAAAGTTGTAGTCATCTCCGGGAGTAGGAGAGAGTCGTAAGAGAGGAAAAACTGTAAAGCAGGAATAGTTTAGTTTAAGTTAAAAACACTCTGGAATATCAGCCCTATCTCATAATTCAGTATGTTTGTCATCACCAGTATCGGGGTTAGTCTTAATAATTAAAATAGTCTCACTAATCTGACAAGCATGCTAAGAGACACACTGTGAATTTCCTGCACTGCCTTCATTCAAACTAAGTCAGTGACATGTCTACATGTTTTGCTTAGTATTTTAAGTGAATTTCCTGGAATGGAGTGATACCTGTGGAACGAGGACTTAATTTCTACTTCTGCAACAAAGGAGTTCCTGAGTAGCTTTTGAAACTTTCACCTGAAAGCCATCATTCATATTTATATTTCTTCACCTTCTTACAGCATTGCCTATATCAGCCTTCAAGTATTTATCATTTTAAGTAAGGAAGTTGCAACTATCCCTGTGTTACAGGAATAAAAAATAAAATGGAGGGTAGCAGTATTTCTGTGCGCTGCATTTCAAGCATGGACTTGAATCCATCTTTGGGGAGCAAAAAGAGAAACCCCAGCCATCATGGTATACGTCAGGGAGCACTAACCTAGTGCAGAGGAGCTGGGCATGCTGTATCTGCTCTAAAAGCAAAGACTATTTCCATTTCAACCATATATTGGCACATTCACATAATCCCATCTTGCCCCTCAGATCTTATAATTACATGGTTCTTTCTGGATAAGCCCTGAGGCTGTCTGCTTGGAAGGCAGGTAAGCAGAGGCTGCTTACAGAGCAGAGGGCAAGTGAGTACAATGCCAGCTGAGTTCACCTCTGGCACCTCAGTGAGATGGAGCAGAAAGGCAGGGAACACATGAATTCACTAGCTGTGGCTCAGTTCTGCACTTGTACAGCCACCACAGTGCCACCTACCAGTCTGCATGCATGCATGTCAATATGTTCCAAAATGTTTTACTCAAAGCACCTACAGGAAGCCTGAAGCAGAAGAGAATTAAACCAGATCTATTTTTTTACGGCAGCACTCAAGTCATCAGCTTGTTCTTTCCTTGTTCCTGAATTAACAACTGGTGGGTTACTCATGCATGTAAGTGCTTGCTGGATTAAGACTTTCATATTTTGACTGTTAAAAACCAACTGTTTTGCTTGTTAAAAAAACACTGTTGCAAGGAACGGAAAGGGGAGCAAAGACAAGAATGACAAAAGACAGAGGAGGCATTATAGGGGAGAGAAGTGGTATACTGACTCTGCATCAGATTTAACACCTAAGAGTGCCTTGACACAAACCCCATGCTGATACTTGTGATTATTAGAGAAGATGCTAAATACTTACCATCAGAAGACATGAGTTCATCAATAAGATCCCCACCAATCCCTGTGAAAGAGAGAAGTAGGTGTTTCTGGAAGTCAGTACATATTATCTGCATTAAAACACTGAATTGCAAAGTACAATTATGGCTCGTGCTGTGTAGGAGCTGTGGTACTATGTAAAATACCTTTGTATCCCTCAGTTTTTGCCCAATATACTTCTCCCACTGATGCCTTACAGCCCTAGACCAGCGTACAACATGAAGCTTACTTGGTAGCAAAGAAAGGCGTTTCACTCAAAATGAGTTTGCTACTCAGAACTGGCTCAGTGGCTTCATTAGGAGGCCTGTTATTTCCACTGTGTAACTGGTAACTTGGTCACAAAGAAGGGCTTAGGAAACTAATAAAAACAACTGAACAGGAACTACTGCTTCCTACCTGTGGGCTCCTCCATCTTTGCCAAGTCGAATGAGTTTGCCTTGAGAATACAGTTAACATCCAGGGGCAGCAAGCCCTGGTAGTCATTTGAACTAGCTGTAGCTTGGGCAACATCGCCTGCAAGGCTGGAGTACAACACCGACTCTGGAAGGCTGGAGTAAGGAGCTGCTGGGGTTGCACTGTTCTGCTCTGTGCTGCCGTCTGCAAAGACAGGCACATTATGAATCTGTTATGGTAAAAGGGAACATAGACAGACTGCACACAGCTTTGTCTTTTGAGGCAAACATGGCTCATGTCTGGGATGAGGCAGAAGTCTCGCCCTTCCAAAATCAAAGGCATAGTTTAACTAACTGTTAATTAATTGAAGGTCAATAAAGTTTAATCAGGACCCATCAGAAATGCAGGCTGTGACACTGACAGCATTTTCTTAAATATTTTCCTATTACCCTCCTATTATTATGAAAAATATACCTGATATTCAGACAGCCTCTCACTGTGGCTATGTGGAAGAAGGGAAGTGACCTTGTGACACAAAAGCTGGAACTGGTGCCTCTATTATCTGCCTCATTAAAAGGTACATGTTCAAATCATATCCTCCGTCAGAGGTTGGCAATTTCCTTCCATACTGCATTCTGGAGAAGCACCTCAGAATAATTAACTGGATCACATTCAAAACCTGTTTGGTACAAGATGATAAGCTACGAGGGAAGAATCTGTTTCACCAGACAGAGGAGGAAGAGGTTTCTCTGTAACCTCTTCAGAGCTCTTAGTAAGCCCCTGAGGTAGTTTCTTAACAGACAGCTGCTACACTATGCAAATTCTTGATCTTTCATCTAGCACCTTTTCCTTCTTCCCCTCCAGTTCCCTCCTCTCCCACCACCCACATGAGGTAGGAAAAACTCTGTACTCACCTGATGGCGTGTCCACAACCGATGTTTGCGGTAACTCTTGTGCTTGGTTCAGGTCTTGTTCTGGTGGATTCTCAGGAGCTGCATCAGGTTTAAGCGGAGCTGCAGGTGGTGATGATGGCTGTGCAAGGTCATCAGGTGGAGGAACTGGAAACACCACGGGCTTGGAGAAGCTTGATTCTTTATTTATAAGCAGCACATGGATAGGTCCTGAACTGCTTTTAAGATTGATCTGGTATTTCTTCTGTCCATTCTGTCCCTGTAATGGTGGTATATTGTGGAAGTTACCATTCCTCGAGAACTCTTAACTTTACAAAATGTAATAGTAATTGTATAGAGTTACTTCCCACAGAAAGCTATGAAGATGTTTGAACAGAATTCTCAAACTGATGCATGACATAGACACAGTGCTCTTCTAGTTACATTACCTGGAAGCGCTCAGAATTGGCACAGACTTATCAAGTCATGCTCAGGAAAAAGAAATATATTTAAAACTAATACATGTTATCTGTCAGAAGACAAAACACAAACCAGGTTACAAACCTCTAATGTATCTACCTGACCAGAACACGGCTGCAGAGAACACTAACGTACAATTCTATTAAGTGCTTAATGAAATACTGAATTCTATTCACATGAAACTTATAGCAGGGCTACATCTTACCAGTAACAGCAATGATGAAAAATTATTTCTGTGCATTTATGTTTCTTCCTTTTAAATGGAGCTTCAGAATGATGCTTGTTAGGACAAAGCATTCTAAAGCAGCTGGTTATCTCACCCAGACTGACAGAACACAGTATCATGAGTCAGTAGAAACAATTTCTTAACTGATTTGCCAGGCTTTCTTTTGGGCAAGTTACTGAAACAACACAGCTAGAACTAGCTTCCTCTAGCACAGCCTCAGTGAGACCACTGACTACACAGTGGCTCATTCAGCAAACTGTTTTTCAGCACATGTTCTAGGAAAAATGAGCATGAGAACAGTGGGAAGGGAGCCCTGAAAATGAAGAACCAAAGCAAAAAACATCCAGCTTGAATATGATGACAAAGACCAGGATCAGCTGGTTTAGTCCTCAACAAAAAGCAAAAAAAAACCCTGAACATAAAAACATCACAGCTGATGACTCTGGTCCCAACAGAGAACCTTACCATTGCCTGAACTGATTTCAGCAGAGATGGACTGATTACTACTGATTAGATGTACTACTGATAAGCTTAATTGTTATAGCTTTGGACGATTTTACCATACTAGACTGTACTTAGCCTCACTAAAAAAAGCTTGTCAAACTTCTCAGGTGAATTTTAGCCTTCTACAAGCATAGTGACTACCATGTCTCACAAAGCTATCTCCCAGTTATATGACGAAAAAAAGATGAACAGAAGTAAGTAATCTAACCTCCTAATCTCACCCATTTAAGCCTTTAAACTAAAGTGAGACTGTAGTTTATCCAGTCTAGTACCATGAGACTAAACATAAACCAAACTAAACCTACTGCTTTTTCCTAAGAATACAATACAGCAGAGAAATTTGACACATAAAAGTCACTGCTAAAAAGGTTCTCAAGGCAATTCGTGACAATTATGCCTAATGTAGCTCTTCTTCTCCACTGTCCCTCTGGAACACTTAGGTAAACAAGAAACCAGTACATACCATTTCGGGTATAGGTACTTCTAACTGCGTACCACAAGGTGCTTGAATTGCTAGAAGTGTGTCTCCTGGTTAAATAGCAATATTTAAGAAAGGGTTAAGTGTGCATATTTTCCTTAAATCTTGCATGATATCCACTCAAATGATATTATATGGCCACTTGTAATACTGCATAATTATAGCATAAATGACCTTGTGGTGGGACCTGCATAGTCCCTGTTAGATCCACATACTTTGCACAGTAAAAATCCCAAAGTTCTAGTACTTAAACCATAGTTGCAAGAATCTTTTCTCATACCAGTATAATATTTACCACTTCCTTTACCTGTTTGTTACAGTCCCCAGATCTCCTAGTTATATATACAAAGCAAGGTGAAAATATTTAACAAGCTCCTTTTTTTCAGCTAAACCAGCTCTCTGGACCAACTCACTTCATGGCTTTGGATAGTGGTGGTAGTAGAGATTTAATAGAAGGAAGAGAAGTTATTAATGACTGTCTCTGATGCCAGCACTTCCAAGTGTCTAAGCTCACAGCTTCTGCAGCACATACAACTGGGATGTATCACCTGGCTACCAAACTCACCTGTGGCTTACTATGTACACCAAAACGCGGTTGTTAAAGTCAGGAGATTACAATTATGTCAACAACACTGGCACAACCTACCTTGCACTGCAGGTCACTCACCTGCTTGCAAATAATTTCCCCTTCGTCCATAACTCGGGATAACACTTTTCTTTCTCTGCTTCCTAAGAGACTTACATGAAGTACTATGTGATTGGTGTACTACGTGTCTCCACATTTTGTAATGACTAACTCGTTTTAGTAAGAGCCCATTTTTGTTAAACTCTGCAGTAGTTGTCTGATCTTACATTTTTATTCAAAACCAATCCCTTCTTCCCTGTGGCAAAGAAGAGATGTTCTGAGCATAGCTGGAGGCTGAACAGCAATCTTCCCTTGGGTGCCCCAGGATCAAGCGAGGATATCAAGGGAAGTTAACTTCTGTCAGAAATTCTTGGCAACTTCTTCAAACTTCCTGTTCAGAAGGAATCCTTTTGATTTAGTAGCAATGCCCCATCACTGAACTTCAGGTGGCTTCATTTATAACATCCTTCTATATCATCAGGAGCTTCCTCTGGCCACAACAGCCACCAGAAAATGTTACAATATTTGGACCTGCCTTGTCTTTCTGGTGTGCTGGACCAATATGTCCTGTCCCTGGCTCCATTAATGGCCTGAGACAAGCTGCTGCGAATTATGAATACAGAAAAATACTTCTGAAACCAATACTCCAAAACCAGCTGAGCTTCCATCCCATACAGTCTGTGACTACAACTAGAAAATGCTAGAACTTGCTAGTCATGAACATCATGAGAGACATCTACTTAGTACTAATCACTGTTAAGTACTTCTAAATTCACAATACTTGAAGGGAAAAAGCAGGCTAATTAGCAAGTTAATTTTCACCAGGAAAGTAAAGAAACTCCTCATTTTAAGAAACAGCAATAACTTACCATTGAAGCAGTTGCAGATATCTTCATGGGTGACATATGAGAATGTAATTTAGGTCAAGGAAAACTTTTTTTAAAGCTACATGAAACTCGTATTTCTTGCCACTTAGAAGAAGTTTGTCCGAGCTGAGCCTAACCTATAAACGTACTGCTGTTACTCAGAGGTGCAATGAAGACATGATATTTTGCTTTCAGAATGGCTAGTTAAAAATAGCAGAGTTCTACCTTTTAAGGAAAAAACAAACAAACAAAACAAAACAACAAACAAATCAGTATCTGTGAAGAAAATACAAAAAAAGAAAAAAATAAAAAGAACATGTAAAATCTTGTTTGGAAGAGTACCATTTACCTCAGCGTATTCTGACACTGCAGAATTCAAACACATAAGAGGACTGCCCAGAATCACACAAAAATACTGCCAGAGGGGACTTGAGAGAGAGTCTGCAACCTCATTTCCCTGCCTCAAGAGAGGATCAACTGTTAAAGACATTCCAAATAGATATTTGGCACTCCCTTCTTACTCACCTCCAGAGATGGATATTCCACCACCTTTCTGGGAGGCCAATTCCAGTGCTAGCACTCCCAAATGAAAGTTTCTCCTAATACAAGCTCCATTTCACAGGAACAGTTTCTGTAGAGCAACTCAAGTAATTTTTAAGTACTCTTCCCCATGCTATACTTAAGAAGGGCACTTTTCTGCTTCCAATCTCAGGTGCCTATTTTGCTCAGTGTCTTGCAAGACAGCTAAACACAGGGTTACAGTCATTGAAGCTGGAACTCCCTACTTATGGGCATTGACATGCAGGACTTCTTCTTGTTTCAAACCCAGCAAGCTTCAGGGCTTTTTCAACTCAATTTAACTTTAGCTGACAGATTAATCCTTTCAAAAGAAGGAAGCAACACAAAAAAATGGGATGAAAGTATAAATTCAAGTGCCGAAAACCAATACAATTTGTTTTAAATAAGACACTGGGATTATACTATGGACTTAAAAATTACTGCCATATACATATATATACACACACACGTACGTATGTGCTAAATTACATTCAGGTTACCAATCGTACAGTCAGAGAAGTTAAAAAGTCATGTAAGTAAGATTTGGATTTTTCTTTCTTTTTGAATAAAACCCTGAAAAAAAGTATTTGCCTTTCCTGGCTTCTAGACAAAATGCACTACGTGATACCTTATCAATTACCTATGCTTTAACTGTTGCTTTAACTCTAGCTCCAAGATGCAGAGAATTAATTTAAAAGGATATTGGTTGTTTGTAGAATCATCCATGACATTCTTGATACTTTGCTGAAGCCACAGTTTCTGCTGATCCAATTCTTTTTCTTTTAGCTCTAGATCTTCAATTTCAGCTTCCAGATACCTAAGCCTGTCGATGACTTCTTTTGTATTGCAGCCAGCACCTACTCCTCTTAAAAAGGTACAAGGGTTCATGAAACCGCAAGTGAAAAATCAAAACCAAACAGGCGAAGGCAGTTCTTTCAGACTATTTTCAACATTTTGAAAATCTACTAATATTCAGTTTGAAAGGTGTCATGGTTTAAGCCCAGCCAGTAGCTCAGAACCACACAGCTGCTTGCTCCCTCCCCCTGCTCCTAGAGGGATGGGGAAGAGAATCAAAAGAATAACTCCCACAGGGTGAGATAAGAACAGGCCAGTAACTAAGGTATAACACAAATGACTGATGCTACCACCAATAATAATAAGGGAAATATCAAGGGGAGAGAATACAACTGCTCACCACCCGCTGACTGATACCCAACCCAACCCGAACAGCAATCTGGGCCTTCCGGGTAACTGCCCCCAGTTTATATACTGGGCATGGTGTGCTGTGGTATGGAATACCTCTTTGGTTAGTTTGGGTCAGGTGTCCTGTATCTGCTTCTTCCCACTTGCTGTGCCCCTCCTCACGAGCACAGCATGAGACCAAGAAAGTCCTTGGTCGGAGTAAACATTACTGAGCAGCAACTAAAAACATTGGTGTTACCAGTGCTATACCCAGGCTAAAAGTAAAAAACACAGCACTACACCAGCTACTAAGAAGGATAAAAATGACTGCTACTGTTGAACGAGGGACCAAAGGAAAAGTGCATTTACCCTTGCAGCAGTGCTTTAACAGAAAAAAAAAAACAAGTCAAATTTAGAATTTCCCCTAATGGAAATTAAATTTATTTTTTTATGGAATGTAGGTTTTCTCTGCATTGGAGCTGGCTTGCAGGCCCTTTCTCCTTCCCTTTTATCTCTTAGCTTAAGCTTTCATGTTCCATGACCCAAGGAAAAATAGGCATGGGTACAGGAGGGCAGATAGGTGGAGACAGTGTGTCCCAGTACCCCTCCCAGATTCACCTGGAGTAAATTTACTCAATTACAAGTGCCAGTTATAAAGCAGAAGTACAAGTTTTTCTGAAAGTTTCTGTTTTGTATGCTTTAAACTTGATTTTATGTATCAAAGTTAAAGGAAAGACAATTCAAGTTCACCTGCAACTTGCTGTAATTCTAAAATGTTGTACTGCTGATTGATGAGCATAATATTAATTTTACGGTGTCATATCTAGTCATGGTAAGTGGAGAAAAAAAGCAATTTTTGTGGTTCTTGAGCATGTGAAAATTTGTAAGACTGTCATGGCTTACTTCCACTGAATGCTGTTTTTTGACTTCTTCTCAATGAGATCAATCCCCTCCAAAACGTTGGTGATATCATAGATCCTCCGCTTCTGCCTCACAGCAAGGGTATCAGCAGCCTATCAAGAGAAGAACAAATATCAGTAACTTGCACGCTGAGGGCAAAAAACAGTTAAGCCATTCCCTTGGAAAAATGCTCACTAATGTCATTCTGAAAGGAGAAAGTTCAGTTCAATCTTGAATTCAAAAGTTCTGCATGTAGTGCTACAAAGCATGCTGAGAGAAGTCACCTCTTTGGAGGCCAGCACGCCTACCCTTGACAGGGAGGAGAGTTTACATGTGTTGCAAAATCTGTGTCTCGCATTTGGAGCACATGCTATTCAACTGCATGTAGGAGCTTGCACTATTCTTTTTGGAAGCTAGGATAGAGTAGAGAAGGCCAACAGCAATACGCTGCAGTGAAGTAAACCTCTGAAGCCAATGTATTGAGTTTGTCATCCCTTCTGCTGACAATGGAGGTACTACAGTCTTTGTTTTGATTAAACTGTTCTGGGACATGAAATGACAGGGCTGCAGTTTCACAAGGTAGCTGAAGGAGAGCTGCAATACTTCAAGCCAGCATCATCCTCTAACATTTCACTGCACAAATTCACCTCGCAGCATGCATGGGCTTACTCTTATCTGTCCAACCGAGTGCCAAGGGCTGTTTCACAGCCGCCAGGACCTTGGTACAGATCACAGGGATGCTCACCAAGGTCACGCTATCACTTTTACATTACGGCTAACTATGCTGTGTGTCTGTGTGCTGCCAGAGCTCTTCACTGAAAGCAAAGCAGAGTGTCGGGCAGAGGAAACGGTCTATTTCATGCTGTAATTCCAGGGTGACTTTTATGTACCTAATGCAAAGACCAAAGATAAAATAAGCAAATTTGAGCTAGCTGTGCCTTCCACACCCTTCAGCTCTTTGATGCTGTGAAGCAGCTCAAGTTCAAAGAAGATTAGCTAAAAGGAGAAAAAGTAAAGAGGAGTCTGATTCAGTTCCTACTCAGGAAACTCAGGTTCAGTGACTACAAGGGATCATATGTATTACACAGATTAAAATAAAAACAAGAAGAGAAGGATAGCTGGCAAAGACTTCTGCATTCCAAATTTGATCTAGTGAGTAAAGCCAACTAATTTCCACTACAGGCACATAATGATTTATTTCAGTTTGTCTTAATGATCTATTGAATTAATACTTTTAATAAAGTAACTTCTATGAAGAACCTTACACAATCACAACTAGGAAGGAAAACCAAATCCATTTTCTAGCAAAGTCTACATAACTCCTTTTACAGTATTTTCTGAACTATAAACAAACTCACTAATCTCCCAAAGAAATAACATTTTCCTGTGAGAAAGTTAATTACTAGAACTTAGTAGTACTTATTTTTCATTTTTGCTAGTGAAGTAAAATTAAAATGAAACAATTAAAGGAGATAAAAAACCCAACAAAACCAACTCCTGTAACTGTGACGCATAAACACTGCTTTTTTTCCTTGATAGTGATGTACCTACTAAACTGTATTTCTACTGATACCATTATCAACAGTTAGCTTTTGTATGGTTTTCTGTAGCAGTTTGTTAAAATCTGTTCCTATCTAACAAAACAAAACACATACACATAAGTCACTTGCATCAGCAGGTACATGCCTGTAATCTTAACCTGCTATTTTTCTGCATGCTTATACATACATAGCACTTACCATAAGTGCAAGAGAAGCCTTCAAGATTTTAGGAATTGACAGAACTGATGCCACCTATGCAATGTTTAATCAACATCCCTTACCTCTCACAGTCTTTAGAGGCATGATTTCTACAAACTGTCTGCATTATTCAGTACAATGGACTCCACACAATCACCTGCTACTCAACTTTCTGCTTGTTTCTCACTAGTTTACATATGGACCTAGGACTTAAGACTACCACTAATTTTGAACTATGAAGAAACTGCTCTGGAGATAGACTGCATTACCTCTTGAAATATTCCAAAAGGCCCATCTGTACAATATATAAATGCCTTACTACCCTTAACATATTTCCAGACAGTGTTGGCAGTAAAAGATACCAATGTACATAAATTTGTAGCCATGATACAAAAGTTAAAGACTTCTTAAAATAAAGTCATTAATTTTGAGTTCCCAACTTCAGCTACTTCAGCACTGGAGTAATCTCAGTACTCTAAATTCTGCTGCATTTCATATCCCCAAAGCACAGCTCACGTTAACAGCAGCAGTGGAGATACACCATTACTGGAAACCAGGCTCCAGGACCTCAGGTTACCGACAGAGAATATGAACACCACAGTTACATATGTATTTGGCTTGACTAGCCCTGTAAACAATTCAATCACAGCTGCAAAATCCAACTACTTAAACCAAGAAATCCAACTAAGAAGTCAAACTGGGGCCAACTGGGAAGTTGAATCCAGACATTTGCTATAGCTTTCTGGTGTTGGTCTTATAACCTAATTAATTACCTCCCCAAAATTTTATAGCAAGCTTCACAGATATTTTAAAAAACTACTGAAAAGTTCCTTCTTGACACTGTCCAGTGTGACACCTCCTGGTAGGCACATGGCTAGAAATTCAGTTCAGGCATTCGGTTCCTTCACACAAACCACACACTAATGACTTTAATAATTTTAACAGCCTCCAGAGACAAATCTCCTGTTGTCAAAAACACTTTTCAAAACTCAATTTCTCAGCCTATGTCAAACAGTTGAAGCAGATTCAGCAGCATAAGAAAGGGACATCTACCACAGTGGCTCTGCTAACATGATGTAGCTTTCACAGCCCCTTCTCTGAATCATTTGGAGCTCCTTCATAAAATCTTTTCCATGAAAAGCTGCTGTACCCTAGTCATTCCTTTGATTAAGTACGTATCTCAGAAAGACAAGTACTATGAACATCTCATAGAAAGGTTCCGAACTGGAAGAAAAACACCTAAGTGCAGGGCTTAAGTTCTGTGTGCACACACATCATGCAGCTTCTGGAATACAGAAAACACGCTGGTCAGCAGTTTCAGTTGCAAGCACGCTCACACACAAAACCCTGCCCAGAAATAAAACACCCACCCAGAAAAAGGGTAACCGAGAGTTTGGCTGCACTCTCACACAACAATTTCTTTGCTCCCTGGGAGCTGACAAAAGGCAGCGGGAAGCATCAGCTGCACATTCAATGCATTTGCTTGGAAGAGCAGAGGAATTTGCTAGAGCACAGTGGCAGTCATTATGGAGAAGCTTAACAAAGCAGAAGGGCCAGCAATGCCTGCTTGCTCTTCATGTGTCAAAGCAAAGAGGTCCTGCATTTTCTGGACTGTGCCCATAGCAGGTGATATCTCTCTAACAGTTTGGTGGAAGTTCTAAACTGAAAGGCATACTTGGGACCTGTACATGAAAGTACCGAGTATCATTACGTGCATAAAGGTTAAGGGAACATATCATGTAATAGATGGGATTTCTCTTCTCCTGTGAAACAGGGCAGTCTAAGGCAGTCAGTAATTGCACCTGACCAATGTATTTCTAAAGTTAGTAGCAAACAAGTAGATTTTAGAGTACCTAATATTTTGCACTGATCACCAGGAACACTATTTAACCATCAGCACAGCAGGGATAGCATTCTGCTAGAAACCAAGCCCACTCACAAAATCAAAGCAGAAGTAATTGTATGCTACTAAAGAGCAAAAAATACATAATATCTTGGGCATAATTTCTGGTGACATCCCTTATTCACTCATCTTACTGGTTTTTCTCTCTTCCCTGCAATTTGTGGGTTGCTGCATACACGAGCTTTGATTCTTTCCCTTCTATATCATCCCTTAATGTTTTAAGCTTATTCCAATATCCAGATTTCTTTATACAGGGTTACTCGAGGCAGTTATGCCACAATTTGCAAATAGCTGCTTCATGTTAAAGTAAGCACTGCAGAGTTAAAATTTCATGTGAAGAAAATCCTCACTCCCGCTCCTACACCTTGTCAGATGTGAGTAGAGAAGTGTCCAGCACTGAAACACTCCCAAAAGAAGTTCATCACACAGAACTCACAGGGCTCCCTGCACCTAGAGCGAGGAACAGTGCCCATGTATAGGATACATCACTTCTCCTTCACAATGAGTCAGCACACGTGCCCAAAAGTATTCTCTCACAGACCTGTAATTACAGATGTACACAAAGTTGTCCAGGAAATGTTCTACAGAACAACATTTCATTCCCAATCGCTAAATCATAATGCTAGAAGTACACTTAATGTTTCCAAGTTGTATTTTCTTCATAGTGCCTTGCTGGTTTTGCTGCAGAAATACACATCAGCAGCACAACAAAACCTGTCTGTAGGAAGACATTTGAAGGCGTTCACTGCATAAAGCATTTCTTGCAACACTGTCCCATTTCAAGACCACCCTGTTCTTCAGTTCCCCCGAATGCTGGTTTTTATTTTTGCTTAAATATGCAGCTTATTCATGAGAAATACTGGTTACAGAAATGTATATTCTCACAGTTTATGAAAATACAAATGATTAATGCACTTCAGTTAGTATTTACTTCTAACAAACAGGATCCTGTGCATCAGAAACTAGTAGAGAATACATCTTAAGCAGAAATGTCTATGACTTGTTGCAATGCTTACTGTTCTCTACCAACCTTCCCATTTCCTCCGGGGGTATACCTTCCTCACAAAATGGAATGAGAAATGTCATCCCATGCCTTTACAAAGCCCAACTCCATTGGCCAAATACATTTCTTTTTAGCTTTTTAAGCTAAACCTTTTTGGCCTTATGTCTTACAAATTGAGTACGGTTTGCTCCTCAAACTGACCTGGAACAGCTCACAGCACACAACAGTAAGCTGCAGAACAGTCCCTGAGATGTGGACAGCTTAGTTCTGTTTTACTAAAGAAAGAGACAGTTAAATACCAAGAAGTTAATCTACTTGCCCACACCACAGCATAAATAGATGAGGAATATAAAACTTATCAGCATCCTTCCCAGTGCACCCTGAAGTTGCACTAGCCACGATAGCATCACTGAACTGCTTGCTCTCTCCAGAGATGCACAGAAAAGCCCAGAGAACACCATTCACCTCCATGGAGCCCATTAAGAACAACCAACAAACAAGGCCAGTTTTCCACATGGACTTCAAGCAACCAAGTGTCAAAGCAGCCTCTTATTGCCGACCCCTCACAATTCGATGAGGGCCTAAACCAGCCAAAATACACTTTCACCTCCATGCGCTGCATGTCTCGACAGCCCCGGGGGTCTGAGCAGAGCCCCAGCCCCTCTATCACTGGCGCAGGAATGGAGTTGTCCCAGGATTTCACTGGGGGAGTTCTCCTGCTGCCCACCCCTTCACGCCTCAGAGGCAGCCGGTTACAGAAATGAGTGATGACGATTTGCCACACACCCCGTCAATTCTGCACCTTTTACAGACAGTATATCTGTATTATATAGATTTTAAAAGCACTAAAAAAGGCGATAGTCTGTTTTTCAACATCGTTCTTCCCTGCTCAAAGAACATCGGGGGGGACTCACGAGGAACAGGTTTAAATAAAGACCCATACACTGAGTCAGTGCAGACAGCATCACAGAAGAGTAGAAAAGAAATTAAACAATAAAACAGCGAGCTATATTTTATGCACGGTAACCATTTTACCCTCTTTAAAAGAGGCGGAACACCTATTTCAGCCTATCGCGGCAGCTGTCAGCCATCACCGGGCACCCCCCGCCGCCGCAGGGAGGAAGGGGAGATCAGGCGCCTCGGCCCGGCCCGGCTCAACTCGGCCGCTCCTCCACTGCGCAGCTCTCCCGCAGCGCGGCGGGGCCGTGTGCCGTCCCCCCGCCGCCAGCAGGCCCCGCACCACCCCGCCCCGTCCTCTCACCGCTTTGAGGTCCAGCACGCCGTCCTTGGCCTCCTGCAGCAGCGACACGAACTTGGTGGTCAGCAACCCCAGGCTTTTCTCGTGGCGACTGCTGCTGCCACCGCCCGCCGCTTCGGCCGCCGCGGCCATGCCGCCC